>JAIUND010001627.1:0-32385 GCA_034699125.1 Gisinianus flammeolus | reverse complement strand
GCTGTACAACTGAAGATCTGGCCAGGGCATGTCAAAAACCAAGTGTTTCAAATACCTCCGATCACCCTCTGTATATACGAAATACGGAAATCTCTTGTATGTTTTGCTTCATTTGGGTATTACAACGGTAGACAACGTAGAAATCCGAATGCATGGAATGGAATGAAGTGGACTAAAAATAGCTATGTGAAATTTAATTGACTAAAGTCAGCTAATGACTTGGCTTAATGATGGAGAATAATATTTACGAGAGAGAGAGAGATTCCGTTAGTTTTAAATACGTATTGAGTTACTCGTACATGTTTTTGTATTAATCCAAAGTATGATTGTCTACATTTACAATTCTCCGTGGAGAGAGCGAGAGAGAATGAGAGGACGTACGTGAAGTCTTTTTTTGCTACTTCTTTCCCGGGTTTTCCTTGTCATTTTTAACAGCGTAGAAGTTTGTGCTAGAACTGGAAGGAAATGGGGAATCGTGCGTTCTTTGCGTCATCGTCATTTGAATCGACATGGACATGAAGAGAATGACCGAGATTTTGTGTTCATTACAGAGTTGAGCTTGGTGGAGTCGGGCTCAATGTGTGTGTGTTTGTGTGTTCGTGTGTGTGTGCGAAAGAAGCGAGAGTTTATGGACGATGAAATGATTCAATCTGCTCCGATTTCTGTGTGCTCTGCTGTCTTTGCCCTATTTACCCACTTACCTCAATCTACTTCCAAAGCACAATATTTTCCCTTTCTGCGTCTCAGCTCCACACTCAGCTGGAAATGGAGCTGTGGGATTGCAAAAGCTTTTCCAGGGAAAACCTTTTTATCCTATGTGCTATTCTATGTTTTATTCTATATACTTTTTATACATGTGACGGAGTTCTACATGGAATTAAATGCCAATGCCAACTCACTTTACTCCATCACCAAACAATGTCAATCTCCTGCGTAGATTTTAGTACAAATAAATTCTAACCCAAATCACTGTATATGTAGGTTTTCGTGTGGGAAATGTAACAGAATTGTTTACCAATAAAATAAGAAGGATTGACCTCAAGATTTGAATTGACAGCAGTTGTTTAAATTTTGTCACAATAACAAGTCTCCCTCCGAATCTCTAAAATATTCTGTTGTACCTACATCTACGTACATTTTACACATTTTGTTCCTTCGGAAATAATTCCACCATACTCATAATGCGAAGGAAGCATCTTTTTCAACATTTTTTGTCATTTACCTTACATTTTTTCTTTGTAAATCAAATCTTAAGTTTGGGATTTTACATGAGTTGAATTTCCCCTTCTTTTCTCAATGTTAAACTTTAAGTAATTTTAAGCGAAGAGCTCAGCATTGGATATACGGAGCTGGTTTAATTCCTACCTTTACCAAAATAGAAAAGAGAAGGGAGGCTGTGAAGTGTCCAGCACTGTCTTTAGTGTCTTTCGGCGCCTCCCAGTCCCTCTTCCCTTCTGGTTATCTCTCGCCTCTGCATTCCTGAATCTTTCTGAGTCCCCAACTCAAAAGAGAAAGGAAGCATCTTTTTCAGCATTTTGGTATCTATCTATCCTTTGACTTTGACTGGAGACAGTCGCGTTCGTTGTGAATAAAAACACTTGAAAATCCCCTTCAACTTCCCATCTTGAACGATCATAATTTAATTATAATTCTCGGTAATTAACGTGAATCGCCATAACAATACCATCTTATTAGGTATATCGGGATCTCCCACATCCCCATACACAGATTTTGCATTTTGCACAAAGTCTCAGGAAAAAACTGGAGCTAATGAAGACCAACTGTCCACATTTGATTATTTATCTTATTTCATTGACACTCATACAGCCGTGTGATTATATACGAGATTGTGTATTGTATTTCAATGAACTCTCGATACAATTAAAACTCTGTCGACCAAACCAGCCGATTAAAATTTCGTCCCAATGTGCATCGAATATAGACGAAGGAAACTGCAAGTGTGCGTGTGATCCTAGTCGGAAATGAAACTTTCTCCCCATCAACTTCAACTTGGGGAAGTGAACCCGCAATTCGGAATTTGGATTTGAATCTGGATCTGGATCGTTAACCTCCCCAAATTATTCAGTTTCCATCCCAAGCCCAAATTACAGTGTTCCCTTGAGAGTCCAAAACTCCAAACTGCTCACTGTCATCCATTTTTTGACATATGGCATCATTTTGACCCTATTTTTCTATACACCTTTCTATCTTTTGATTCACACTGAGTGAATTGACATTTTATTGCTTTTTTGTACAGATACGTTTCGGATCCACGATTCCCTGGATTTGTTTGCCCTTCTCCTTCTCCATTCTCCCTGTCATCTCCAAAGAAAATGTATTTTTTTATGGGGCATCAGTGTACACTGTACACAATATTCTGGATATTGGGATAATTAACTGCTGTAGATTGAATCTGATACAGAGAAACGAGAAAAAGTTTTGGAGTTTGGCATAATATCATGACAATGTTCCAAACAAAATATACAAATATGATTGTCTGAATTATTAAAATCCGTATAATAATAATGGCGGAATAAAGGGGGGGCCACAAAACAACTTTGCTTCTCTTTTTGTACTCGTAATTCCCCGAGTCACGACAAATGATAAAAATATACCCATGTTTATCAAGTTATTAGGTAATCATTCATTCAAATCCCCCTGAAAAAAAGAAACGAAACATGAGCCGGGTTTTGGGTTTTGGACTTGGGAATGTTGGAACTATTTTTTCATGGCGAGTATTACCTTTAAAAGTCTAATATGTTTACAATGGACGATGGAAAAGTTGGAAGGAGTAATAAAAATAAAACTCTTTTGCTAAAAATAAATAAAATATGGGAGAGAGACAGAGAGAGAGAGGGAGAATGAGAGTTTTTAACGCCTTCTTTTTTATCCTCGCATGAGCTCAAGTTTTAATATTTTAATTTTAATGCGAGTGCGTTGTGCTGCGTCTTGCAAATTCTCGGGAAGAACCGTAAAAAAAAGTATGTGTAGCAGTCCTAACTGTAAACAGTAAACTTTGCAAAAATGTACGTTACATAACGTTAGACAGAGCCCAAATAGTCTGGTGTCGTCGAGTCCCGTAAAAAGAAATTTGAAGAGTTGCGTAACTGTCCATCAATCTCTTAACTCTTTACGATTTCTCTGGAAGCTCCACAAGGAAAATATTAGAGAATAAAATGTTGTTGTCAACCCAGAAAACCCATATAGAAAAGAGAAGTGGGGAAAAGTCGTTTTAGAAATCATAAGTGAAGTTCAAAAGCCCCCTAACTAAAAAAAAAAAAAAAAAAAAAAAACGTAACTCACGCAGTGTTCTTATTGTTAGAGTGTGTAGCTGTAGGTCGTAATTCGCAATATCCGACGTAATGACGTTCCGCTTCCGACTCATTTCTT
The DNA here is from genome assembly GCA_034699125.1 of Gisinianus flammeolus. Lineage (NCBI taxonomy): Eukaryota > Metazoa > Arthropoda > Collembola > Symphypleona > Katiannidae > Gisinianus > Gisinianus flammeolus. The sequence goes on along the minus strand of JAIUND010001627.1, from coordinate 28,995 downwards.
GCTCTTAACCTAGGTGAACGTAAAAATGTTTTATGAGGTTTCTTCCCTCTTCCCTCCATTTTCTTTTTGCCAAAATATTTCACCAAATATATACCAAATATATCGTACCAAATCCCAAATAGGAAAAACATTCATATATCTGTATATAAAAATATCCCATGTCTGTATGATTTCCTTAGTAAGAAAACTCGTCTTGAGGCCATAAACCTCCGAATGGCCTGTCTAACGGGTGAGAAACCATCTCCAAGTGGCTTTGTTTTTCGTCTGCTCTCCTATACCCAAAATACCAACCATATGTAAACGAAATGTGATATATCTTTACGCACTAAAAACGAGAGAGAAGGAGAAGGAAAAGAGGGAAGAAGGAGAAAAATTGAGGCCAATCCGCAATTAAATTCCGCGCTATATGGATGAACACCAAACTCCAAAACACCAAAGACGAAACATCAACTAAAAGCTAAACCAACTAAAACTAAAACTCACACAACACAAAACTCAGCCAAAGACAAAAACCTTAAACTCTCTCTCTCTCTCGCTGTCTCTCTCATTTTCTGACGCTCACGTCCACATGGCAATTTCCAGGCCTCACTCAACTTCAACTTCAACTCAAATCAAATATTCTCATTACAAAACTCCAAAGTTCAAATGATTTCAAATGAAACCCAGGAGAAAGAGAACACATAAAATTGAGTTTCACTGTCCCCTCCATCAAGTTATTACATACGTATTATGTACATCTCTCGCCTCTAACTTTATTTTCCATCGGAGGCCGGGTGTTCCGAACACTTGAAAGAGAAGGGTTTTTTTATTTACTGACTGTCTTTTACTTCATCCCTGTCGCTTCCCTGTCGCTTCCCTGTCTTTGTCTTTGTCTTTCCAGGTGTTCTTTCTCTCTCTCTCTCTCTCTCTCTCTCATTTTCCCCTTCGTTCCATGTTTAATTTTCTTGGGATTACGTTAAACTCTTAACTCTTTCGAGGAAATTGCCAAGGGGAAAAAAAAGATGCTCGAAAACTTTGTAATTGTAAATTTTGCACTGATGAAAGCCAAAGCCGAAAACCTTGAACTATCTCACCGTTTATTATAGGAACGAGCCTTTTCCCGTTGCCTTTTCCCGTTGCCTTTTCCTTTTCCTTTCCCTTCACCATCATCATCTTCATGGCTTACTTTGTTTCCAAATTAAAATCCTCGGGACAAACAAAAGATTGCGAGTATACAGAATACAGAAATGCATAATTTTTTCTTGTTGTTGTATTTTTTGTATGTATATGCAAATGCAAAAAGAAATACATAAGAAAAGACACTGCTCTTCTGTATTTTACGTGTAGAATTATTTGAACATGAGAATTCCTGTATTTTTCTAATGAGTATTTTTTTTACCGTTGAGTTTTAGTATTAGTTTTTAGTGTGTGGTCATGAATGTTTTAGTTGTAGTCAAAGTCAGAGTCAGAGGAGAGTCAAAGTAGGGCAGAGGGAAGAGTGAGAAGTGAGGCCAGAAGTTTTCTCACCAAAAAAAACCACTTCACTTCACTTCACTGCAAGCGGCAGAAAGATAGAGAGGAAGAGAGAGAGAGAGGAAGAGAACGAGAGAAAGAGAGAAAGAGAGAGAGACCCAGACCAAGAGCAAGATGAGACGTGTTGAGCAGGCGGGTGAAGAGAAAGGAGAAAGTAGGACAAGGCTCCCTTCCAGGCAAAAACCCGCTTTCTCTTTCCATTCCTTCCCTTCATCTGTTCTCTCCACTCCCGACCACTCCGATCCATATTGAAAATGTTGAGAAACTACTTGGAGTTTGAGGGAAAAATTTCCAAAGTAAAAGGAAAGTGAATGTCAGTCAATTGACTGTCGAACTATGGCTCTATGAAAATTCCTACATACTTTTTTTTTTTCGCGAATTTGTGGATTTTTTTTGGGGGAGGTGTTTTGGATTGTCAATTTGAAATTGGGAACGAAACCACGGTGACTTGAATTGAAATTGGTTGCATATATAGTTATATAGAGCATTTCAGAGAGAGAATTCTAAGAAGTTGACACGAGTCTCGAGTGCATTCAGCGATTCCATTCTTCTCTCTCCCTTTCTTTCTCTCTCTCGTTCGTCGAATAGAAATCGGAAAGCAATATCTTTTCATCATTGTTGAGAGAAACCACAAGCCACCAGTCACAAGCTACAAAAAAACGACAATCAAAAAGGGAACAAGGAAAGGAGCAAAGCGAATCCAATACACAAAAGACTGACTGACTGACTGACTTGTGAGATTGACAATGAGAATGGCTGGTGAGATGAAGGGAAGTTTGGGAAGTTTAGAAAGTTTGGGAAGGAATCCAGAAGCCGCCACTCTGAGGAGTTGAACTCGACATTTCTTCAAGTCAAACTCCAGTTTGTAAATTGACATTATAGTTTATTTGTCAGAATAGAATGGGATGGAGAATGGAGATAAGATATGGACAAGGACGTTCTTTTGATGAAACCGAATGAGAAAGAGACAAGTTTCAAGTTTTGATAGGGAAAATGTTTGGTTTTGAGGTTTTTCATTTTCATTTTCATGTTCCAGGAAAAGTCAAGAAGTTTGGGGCCGATTCTCCGATGCAATGCATATATATATAGGGAATGGAAGTTGAGGAAGGGCAAAAGAAAAGTGATGTAAAATGTCTGTCTGTCTGTCAGACGGAAGCTATAAAATCCAGTGAAGAAGAATAAAGAGACAGTGAGAGAGGACTCTAAGAAAAAAAGAATTTAACTGAGAGGTGCACACCAACAGATAAACACAACACAAAACACCTCCGTCCTCTCTCAACTCTCAACTCTTGAAGATGAAAAAACGAGAAGGAGGGAGATTGAGATTGGACATGATCTCAAGTTGGAGCTTTTTGGAATTGGTTTGCGAGAATTCGAGTCCAAAAGTCATCCTCTCGTTGCCAGAGGTTATAGGTACACTACTAAGAAACTGATGACGACAAAGTAAAGTAAAGTCATCGTCGTCGTCGTCGTCATCATTGGCATCGGCATCGACAAACCTGACCTTTACAAGTTGGAATTTTTGTGTGTGGAATTGTCGAGTTTCTTGGAAATCTTCCTGGGGCGTTCTCCATTCACTCGGCTCGGCTCTCCTTCCGCTGCACTGTATTCTCTCCCTATATTTCCTATATCTGTCCCTATATAATTCCCATTCTTCCTTTTTTTCTTTCCTTCCTTTCAGTTTTCTTTCTCAAAAAAATAAGTGGAAAAAAGAAAAAGAAAAAAAAGAAAAAAGAAAAAAGGATTTCTTCTCGTTTTTTTTTTTTTTACTTGAGTCACTCTTGAGGCAAGTAAATCCAGAACCAAACCCAGACGATGATGCAGATGCATGACCAAAGAGGAAAAAAAAATAAAAAAAAAGGAGCAAAAAGCTCAAACTCAACACAAATCTTCTAAAATGCATAGAGAAAAACCCAGACGGAGTTGGCTAAAGCATACGTGAGGAAGGTAAATTTTCTATGTGTCGATAAAACCTTTGGTTTGTGCATTCACATTTCACATGGATAGTCCCAGTGCACTCTCCACTCTCATCCATCCTCCTCACAGCCAACTCTATACTCAAAGTGGATCCCTCAACTTCCTCAAAATCTTGTACTTGCACTTGAGCTTGAGCCCACTCTAAGATATCTCTATCTTTACTTCTCTACAATTCTACATCCACAACTCATACCTTTACTTCACTTTGCTTTACCATACACAAAAAAGTTTCCTCTCTTTCTCTTTACATTTACATCGTTCACCGTGCACCGTCGTCTCACCTGTGTAAGACTCTGCCATTGCCATTGCCATGGAGTTGGATGCAGAAAGGAGATAATGGAAACACTCTTCTCTTTCTACAGATATTTGGTATTTGGTTGTTCCGCCTGGTATGCCGTCCTTTTCCTTTTTCCCTTCTTCTTCTTCTTCTTCTTCTTCATCATCGTCATCTTAGACTTAAACTGCACCGTCTCCAAAGTTTAACCAAAGGTCCAAGTTTTCCTTACCAAGAATTTCTATTGAATTCAAATTCAAATTCAAAGTCCTCTATCCCTCCAGTTCTCAACTTCTCATAATTGTCTATTAAGAACACGAGAAAATGGAGAATGAATTGTAAAAGTTCTCTGACTGAGCATTTTTTGGAATTGTGAAATATTTCTCTGTCTCTTTTGCTCGCTCTCTCTCTCTCTCTCTCTCTCTCTGTCTGGATTCTGGATGTCGCCAAAGTTCAAAGTTCAACGGCCATTGTGTTGGATATTCTCAATCAAAAATCAAATGCTTCACTTATTAATTATGCCTACATACAAAATACAAATAACAGATCAAAGGGTTTGAAAATCAGATTAAAAAACAGGGAGAGAGAGAGAATAGAATGGTGGACTTTGGCCCTATACATTGAAATGTGCATGTTTATTTATGCCTAATTTATGCATGGCAATGTATGCACTGTATGTACGTTGAATATTTAAAGGCTGTGTGTCTGGATTTTGGGTGTCCTCAGTCCTCAGGTTTTTAGTCCAGGAATTGGGTAAAGTTGGAGGGAGAGATGTCTGGAGTCTGGATGTTCAGTATGTAAGATATGTACATACGCCGGAATATGGCAATATCGCGATTTGAACAGAAGAAGAACCCAGGGAATCTCCTCACTCACTTCCTTTTTCCAGTCGTACATACAGAGTTGGGGTTCCTCCCGTGCGGTTTTTTGGGTTCCTACATTTCCTAGATACAGTGTCTGGCTCCTATGTCTGCTCCGTCGGATATGTATACCGCGTGTCGTCCGTCTATACATAAATATCAATGTGTATGTAATAGTATGTATGTGTGTTTGTGTGTAAACAGGTCTGCAGTCTGAGTTGAGAGGTTTCGAGGAGAGTTTCAACTTGGTCGCAGCTTGGTAACAAAAAGAATTGCACTGTATTGTATTGCACAGGCCATTGTACTTTGTATTTTGGCTGTGTGTTACCTTGGGTTTTCGGGGTTCAGTTTCCTATCGTACAGTTCCGAGAGACGAGGAGCGATGGTTGTTTCTATGGTCTATGGTCTACGAAACGAAAGTATCTTCGTCTGTATTAATACAACGGACCATTCACTAATTTCCTGACGCTCCTTCTAAATTCTCTCCTTTTCTTTCCTTTCTCTCTTTCACCCTGTTGTATGTATAATATGTATATCGTATCTGTACTTGAGGGTTTTTCAATCGTTCCACCATTCATTTAACTAGATCCATTGAGGCTCGGCCTCGCTCTCTCTCTCTCTCACTCTCTTTATCTAGTGTTGGTACTGGGTGAGGTGGGAACATTCATGTAATTGTTATGTGTGAATTGTCAAACGTCCAATTATCACTTCATTCAATTCTCATTGCCAAGTAAACTCTCCAGAACTCCAGACTAACGATAAACCGAGGCCAGGTAAATACATATCCAGCACTCACTTGTGCCTTTTTCCCAGCCATTTCCCCCCTACGAAGGCTTTACAACCACAATTATAATTATTCCAGGCTCGGTTTTCACTACAGATATTGATTACATTCCAAGTCCTACCTGAAATAATAAATAACTAATGATAAGGAAATGTGTGGAGCAACATTCAGTTGAGAACTGGAGACGGACACGACACTGCCATTCCGTTCTTCACTGGAAACATGTAAAATGTAAACTGTGGAATGTGGGCTTTGGACTATTTTTATACAATAAATAATAAGAAAATTGTAAATTGTAGTTCTTGCATTGCATTGGAATTAATGAAATAATGAAACGAAATACCAAAGCAAAGAAGAAGAAGAAGAATCCTTGGATGACGTAACAAAAGCAAGAATTCTTCTGTCTATTTACAGACAGAGATACGTTGTGTAATGAAAGCCAGAGTACAAGTACAAGTACGAGTACGAATACGAATACAAATACAAAAACAAATACGGAAAGGCCCAAACTTACTTACAAAGTGCATACAATGCTGGTGTATAAATATAAATACAAAAGTCCATGGGTCTTTTAAAGTTCCTGGTCGTCGTCGTCGTCGTCGGGCAAGTCGAGAATAATAAAGTTTACTCGTCCACACTAAAAGTGCTCTTTCTTTTCTTTTCTTTTCTTTTCTTTGCTTTGCTTTTTCTCTAATCTCCTTTTCTTGGGAATTAAGACGGGAGACCCTTAAAAACCATTAGAATTCCTCGAGGATAAAAAGCAATATAGGCAATCGTCAATAGCTCACAACCAATTTTAAGGTTTTATAATGAACAAAACTACCTGGAATTATTGTGAAATCCATCAGAGAATTCCTACTCTAAATATCTTTACCATAAACTCTAATTCTCAAACGATAAGTCTAATTCTAATGCCGTCGGTCAGTTTCCATTTCCAAAGACTTTACAAAAAGCCCTTCAAAGTCCTCCCACATTAACAACATTCTTTACTTGTAATTTTTCATTCTCCCTTCTTCTGTGTTCCACTGCCACACGGCTTTTTTCTACAAATCCTCAAAAGAATTCCTTCCGAATGCCCAAACTATCTGTGGAGTGGATGCATTCCATTACTATGTACGATATTACTTTATAGCTAAATGTACGTGGTGGAGGGATACACGATATACCTATGTAGTATGTATGAAACAATTCATATTAATTTCCATTATTCTAACAAAGTTCCTCATCGAGGAAACGGAGGAAAAGTAAAAAAGAAAGGAGCCGCAGACTGTAGAATTTAGGATATATTAATCGGGAAGTGTGTAGCTGTGTAGTGCTGTGTATCGAGATGTTCCGTCGACTCCCCGGAATATCGGAATATTGCCTTGTAGACTCTTGAATGAAGCTCTAAAAATGGGCAGAAAAAGATGGGGAAACGAGGGAGAAAATGGAGGAATGGTGAAGAGGAACGGTTATGTGAATGATAATTGTAATAGTAATAGTAATGCGGATGCGGATGATGCCGCGGCATGGTGTGTGGTGTGGTTTGGTGCACAAGATGATGTTGTCTTATGGCTCTTTCCCTCGTCCACGATGACCGTGTCTAAGCTTCCCATGAAATACGATGCTATTAAGACAGCGTCAACGAGCCCTAATCACAATGGCTATAATACATATACATACACATCTCCACACAATAATATTACATTACATGCACTGCACACTCCCATATGGATATGGATATATGGAATATGGAATGGATGAGTGGGAATAGAATAGGGATCGTGATGGTTGGCTATAGGCAGGTGCCAGTACATTAAATTATACCAATTGGCAATTACCAATGCAATGAAAATGAAAATCGTCTGCGAGACTGCCAATAGCGGCGTCATAGTAGAAAAACTTGTGTCATCATTGTTAAGTCCCTTACGCACTTCATTGTCATTTCCTCCTCCTCTTGTCCTCTTGCTTCTTCCTCTTGTTCCTCTCTTCATTTTCTTCCCGTATGTACAGTTTTCCCTGTTTTCCTCGGTCGTTTTACGGTGACGTTTCAGACAATGCTCCATTACCCAAACGCAAACGCACATATTGAAATACACACGGGAATATCTATCTGAATCTGAATGTACTGTATGGTATGTATTACTATCGTATGTATCTGTATATAGACATCATGGAAATTCTAGTTCAATTTCTGTATACGGAAAGGAGGGAACGAGAAATAATCTGTCCATTCAATACATTATGCATCGTGAACAATTAGCAGGTTCAAATAGTTAATTTATACACGATGAACGTTTTTTTCTCTCTCTAGTCAAAGTAGTGAAGAATATGGTAAATTGGGAATGGGAATGAGGACGAGAACGAGACTCGTTTCTATGTGGAAACTATTCTGTATTACATACATTGTACTTTCATGGAATATTCTATGTATTCTCGGTGTGTGTGTAAAAGTGTAAATCCTTTCCCATTACTTGTAGATACTTTGGACGACTTGGACTCTCTCTCTCGATAATGTTCAAGTAAGACTGGGAATATGTAGAAATTTACTATAGAAATGGTAAAAGTAAAAGTGCGAGTCGAAATACAGATAGAGAGAGAGAGAGAGAGAGAGAGAGAAAGAGAGTGGGAGATCCGAATGTAGAGATAATGTCAGAGGACGCTTGAGGATGCGTGTGTACTTGCATTTGAATTTGTCTTGTTACTTTCCCATTGGTATTGAAGGCACACGCATAGTCAAATAGCAATCAAACTAATTTCCCAATTATTTTCTCCATTTTAATGAGTTCCTTACCCGTGTTCGTTCACTCTCTCCATTCCTCCCTTTGTATATATTCCTATTATACGATATTCCTGTTCCTATATATACGATACTGCTCTTGGGACTTTTCCTTTCGGAACAAATACCGATTTCCTGTCCATGTCCTCGTTTTTCTACCCTTTGTTTTCCACCACCAAGATTTTTCTCCTGGTTTTTCTATATATGTAGATGGACAAGAAAACACGTGTACAAACGATGGAAAATTTAAATGACAGTTCAGCTCAGGAGTTTTTATTCATTTTGGAAATTGAAATGACTGAATGCAGGGTGGAAATGTTCCCTATATACATATACATATAGTCTTCACAGATTAGGGACGGACGTACTTTTAACTTCATGAAAGGAATTTAATTATTTTTCGTGTTAAGCGCAGACAGACAAAGACAGGTTTCATGCAGTATTTTCATTTTCATGCAAAATTCAATGAGCAAATGTAAATGCAGAGCTAATGAAATTTTTGGAAATGTTTGATCAAATTCCTTTCAAGATAATATCAAGGACTTTCCGGGAGTTGTTGCTATATATTATATTATATTATATTGCTCCTGTATGTCTGTATTGAACAGAATGGACGTTGGAAGTTGAGGTGTGTTAAAATGGTTAAAGAGTTTCAATTGAAACATGATGATGAAATACAAAATACAAATTGAAAGTCAGACGACAAAGTCAAGTCAAATAAACTCCCGCAAAAGCAAAACACAACACACTGGCTACTCCGTCACCATCACTTCAAAAAGACATTCTCACTCCCTTTCAAATTCTTTATTTCTGGTCATAAATTCTTTGTTATTTCCTCCCCGTTTTTTTTTTTTTGGCTGTTACCTTTGCCATCCACAATATTTTGCATTTCATCATAAATATTTCATAATCATATCCTTCACCACCGTCTGTCCGTCACATGTGACCAAACCAAACCAAACAAAACAAAACAAAACATTTTTCATCTCCATGATTAATGTCAATAATGTCTCATTTCATTACCACACACCATATTTTACCATATACAATCCACAAAGTAACTCTCTTTCTCTCTTTCTCTCTCATTTCCCCTTATGACTTGTGAGTTTTCCCTCACACATTGCACCCTGCAGTATCATTATTTTGTTATTATTCTTCTCTCTCTCTCTCTCTCTCTCTCGCTTGCACCCTCAACCTTTAAAAGTCTACATGTATTTTTTTACAGCTTATACAGGCTTACACTTTACAGTTCAGTGGGCAATGGGCAATAGAAAGGATTTCCAACAACAACAACGTTTCTGTTTCTGCTTCTGTTCCTCAGCGTGGGTGGCAATTACACTTCCCAATCTCTCTCCCATCTTGAAACTTTAATCGTTTTTCTTTTCCACACACACACACACACACACACACACTCATTCACAACACTCACTCACACAGCTCTATCACCAGCACCTATCAATTCTCATGTAGTTTTCTTAAATTTTTATGATCATTAGGATGATGAGTGCAGGCCGCCTGGAGGGTGAACCAATTTAGAATTCACCATAAAATAAAAGTTAAAAGTGTAACGTAACAATCCCACACAATCCAAAAACTGTATGTAATTATAATGCAATAATTTAATAAGGCCAAAATGACTATACATATGTAAAAATCCTCACCTTTCCTTACGACGTACGACTATTTCATACATATTATTATAGTTTTGTTTTACAGCAACATAGCAACTCATATAAAAATCCCAAATCTTTTTCCTCTGTATATTTCAAATGGAAAAAAGGAATGATAAAGATAAATTTAAAAAGAAATAAAAACAAAAGTTAATGTGTATTATCAAGGAAATGTTTTTCCTTTCAAAATCTCCCTTACTAAATATGTAACTTTCTACCGACATTTAATAGCAAAAAACAAAAAAAAACTAAAAATGAACGCATATTTCAACTGTGTAGTTTGTTTTTGTGGATACATAGATATGGAATTATTACGAGCACCACAACGAGAGAAAGAGAGACAGACAGACATATACAAACACACACACACACACACACGTGGGGTCTGTAAAATTATTATGAGGTTTTTTCCCTTCAGAGTCCCCACTTCATTCCTAATTTATGAGTTTGCATATCAATTCAGTGTGATTTTGCGTGTGTGTGTGTGTGAGTGTGTGCGTTTAGTACTGATTATCATATAATTTTCATTCACATATCAAAAGCACACAGTTCAAAGTCCACAGATAAAACGTCAGTCGAAAAAATTCTGGGTTCTCTATGTGTTTAAGATTGCATCCGTTCATAATTCACATTTTCTCCTCTTCCACAGGGACTTTCAGTTCAATAAAACATTTACAATAACATTATGACATTACCAAGGTTTTTTATTTCGGAATTTTGAATTTAAAATTGGAAATTTCACGTTTCAAGTTTTTTTTTTTCAATGGAAAATGAGAAAATGGGGACGGAAACATTCGCATACGCACTCACACACACGATATGAGTAAATTAAATTGAATTTTTGAGGTTGAAAAGGGAGAGTGAGGGAGAGAGAGAGAAGAAAAAGAGAAGAAGATTCAAGATTGAAATGAAGGGACAGAATTGAAAGAGGGAAAAAAGATGGGGAAGATGAGGTTGAGAATTTGACTGGGAGCTGGGAATTTTATCAGAATGGATATGAAAAGAGAGCCATTTACATGTTTCACACGTGCCACGAATGAAATGATATGGGTGAAATTCACAAGGTATGAGAATACATAGGCTGATACACATAAGGCACGAGATAAGAGAGAGAAAGAGAGAGAGTGAAAATAAAGGAGGGAAAAACATTTCATTGGGAAAAAGAGAAGGGAAAGGATCACAAGTATAAATCACCCAACGTTCAACTTGAGCCATTCTAAATATACCAAAGTGATACGATGGAGTATGATGCGAAAAGTCTCTCTCTCTCAAATCTTAAATTGCCTTCCCATATCCCAATTGCAATTGCCATAAGGGCGTTTTACCTTTACCTTCTCCCCTCACGCAAAAATAGAAGCCATTCTATAGTTCTGGAAAGGGAAAAAAGGAGAAAATAGACACACAGAGAAAATGCACGTGGAATAGAAGAAATTAAGCTAAGTGCTCATGTGTGTGTGTGTGTGTGTGGGTTCAAACAGTATCTGTAAATACGAGCACCGTTCATTCCTTGGTTAGTTTTTTGTATTTCAATTTCACACACTCACTTTCATCCATTTACGCCATCTCAACTTTCTTCCTCTGTAAATCTTGTAGGAAATGGAAATGGAAAATCCTATATGGAGGAACTTTCCTTCTATTTTTATATCCTATTCCCACACCATTCCCAAACAAACCCAACCAGAGAGAGAGAGAGAGAGAGAGAGAGAGAGAAGAGAGAAAGGGCACGTTAAAACAAACAGATTCCATTCAAAAGTGTGAGAGACAGGGAGAGAGAGATAGAGAGAGACAAAAACCACAAGAAGATAAAGAAAAGCTAATTTTTTCACATCAAAGAGCACAAACAAACCCAATTTTTTTTACTTTTTACTTTTACAGATTAGAAATTCAGGGAATTCATTTCGACAAACTGAGGGAAACTTCGATTTCCCTCTGAATAATCTCGCTAATTTCGTTTTTTTTTCCTTGTTAAAATTGAAAAATCGTTGGTTGAAACTTGTAAGTAGAATTTTATTAGGATTCCGTTCCGGACAAGAAAAGAGATTTGAGATTGTGAAACGTGGAAAGATCATGAAAATGGAAAGGAGCTCATAAAAAACCCGAGTCAAGTTAGAGCCAGACAGATAGTGCAAGTTGTATGGGTTTGTCAACTCAGAGTTGCTCGTAAAAAATGTACACATATACATCTATACATTCTATCGTACATGAAACACAGTGGCAATTTTTTCATCCACGGAGCACAAACTAATGGCTGCAAGTTGTAATTTGCTCTCGGGAAGGCAGGAAGGGAAAAAGATGGTGGAAGGAGAGAGAGAGAATGAGAGAGTCTTCAAGACATATCCGCACGTACACGCACAAAAGGAGAGAACATCCCGACATGAATACCACCATGAAATATGAGAGATGGAGATGGGACCAAGTGAGTCATTTCCAACTGAGTTTTCTCATCCCTCCCCCAACAACTCCAACTATTTCCCATTCCATCATCATCATCGTCATCGTCCTCATCATCATGATAACGTTGGAAATCTAACCGACTTTTTTAAAAGTAAAACTTAAAGCATCATGCTAAACAAAAACAAAACTCGCAGACTTTGGGCTCTTATCAAAATTATCAATAATTCAATTCCTTCCAACGAGGATTCGTCGGGAAATATTTCTAGCACATAATTCATGTATTTAAAATCCGGCATGTGTGTAGTTGGATTTGAAGTTGGATTTGGATTTGGATTTGGATTTGTATTTGTATTTGTATGGGAGTGGTTTATAGTTGTATGGGGCATTTGTTGTGAGTATCTGTAGAGAATAGACAAACAAATAAAGATTTATTATTATGAATCAGGATTATGATTATGAGTTTTTGGAACGAGAGTCGTTGAACGAGCCGAGTGATGAAAGTTGAAACGTTCTTTTCTATACAGATAGTTTTCAAAAGGGAAATATACAGATATTCAAATTCAGATTGGAGCAAGTTGAAGTTCCACAACTGATATAAGATGTAAGAGAGAGAGAGAGAGAGAGAGTGAGGATTATTTTGAATTTGGTAATGTGAGAAGTGTCTGTGTGTATGTGTGTTTGGAGGGGAAAAGACGAAACGAAAGAGAGATGAAAAAATGAGAAAGAGAGAGAGAGAAGAATTAGGTGCGGATGTTGAGAAACGAGGAAAACCCAAGATGAGAGGAGAGGCCGGAAATGCCACCAAAAGAAATGGACTCAACACCAACACAACACATAGAAAAGGAACAAACCCAAATGTTCAATGCTCATATCATATAGTTTTAGTCATATCTGTCTCTGTCTCTGTCCCTCTCTTTCTTTCTTTCTTTCCCTCTGTGTTTGTGCATATATTAAACTTTTATATGGATATCTGCATGTTGTATGTATTGTGAGTTCCCCATGAAGGCTTCAAGTTCAAACTCTACCCATTTGAATCAATATCTCCAGTAATAAAGGAGCAGGAGCAAATACAAGTACAAGTATAAGTACATACACACAAGCCTGAGGACCGTGTGTAACTGTGAATCCGTCCGTTCACTATAATGTAAGGGAAGATCAAGTGTTCCAGTCTTCGACTTCAAAGTCTTCAAACTCCAAACCATGCCATGCCATGCCATATGTGTCACCATTTCACCATGTCCATCTTCTTCGTCTTCTTGTTCGTCTTGAGAAATCCCCTACCTCAAATCTCTTCTCCGCAATGAATCACTCACTCATTCATCTTCTCAGCTCAAACTTGACGATATATTGCTGGCTCTTTATACTCCAACCCTTCATCATCATCATCATCTTCTTCTTCTTCTTCCTCTTCCTCCCTCCCTCCCGAAAAAAATAGCCACAACTACCAGGGAAATTAACTTGATTTCAAACAAACAAACACACACACACTGCATTTCCATGTGTATTCATTTATGCACTTATATTTGTAGTTGTCTCATTTGAAAATACCGTTTCAATTCCGGCTCACTCGAATTCATCAAATTCATCATCATCATTTATGTTGAATGGATCTTTCTCTCTCTCTCTAAATTTTTTATGTGTAATCAAATTTCAATGTAAAGTTATGCTAATGATTCATTGAGATTCATTGATTCATACATCGCTCCTCGGGTTTTTTTTACAACCTCATCATCCGATGAATCGTGGGATGGAAATGCGTGAGCAACAACAATTTTTTGGGGTCATAAACAACAATATTTGAATATGAAGAGGAGAGAGAGAGAGACGAGAAGCAGATTCTGGATTGGGATTTGAGAAAGGAAAGAAGGAAAAAAGGAAATGGAGATATTTGGGAGGGATCTGAGATTTTTTTTTACAGATGAATGGAGCCTCAGATTTTTGAGATGTTCACATTTGACATGCACAATGTAGGAAATATTCATATTTGTATTGGTGTATTTGTTTTGTTGTTTTCCCGTACGCGCTCGAAAACCAAAAGTCTCGACTGCTGCGTATCTTATATAAGATATAACAGAGCGAGGAACTTGTGGTAGTGATACTGGTTTTGGTGTTGGTGTTGGGATATGAGTACAAGCGAGAGAGAGAGAGAGAGAGAGAAAGAGAGATTGGGATGTTGAATGTACAAATGTGGAGAAGAGAAATTTGGATTGGGATCGGCGGAAGCGGGTAGAAAATCAAGACTTCCGTTCCACTCCGCATTCCCTTTCATCTCACTGGCATATTTCCTCATTTTTCACTGAATAAACAAATCCGTTTGTATTTACTCCCCCTCTCTTTTTCTCTGTCTCTCTCTTTCTCTCTCGCTCTTCACCCACACCAGATTAATGGAGTCAAGTCAAATGTAAGTACGAGTGCGAGTGCATGTGGAAAGGGGGAAAAAAGGAAATATTTGGTGGAGCACTCCACAGACTCAACATCTACACTCATTGTCAGTGTAGATGCTACAGTCTATGGCCACACTCTACAAACATACAAAGATACTCTCAAAAGATTACGGACTTCCCTTCTCATTGGACGTAACATATTTTCTATTTATCTGTGTGCTCGAGTTGAGTTGATATGGATAAATCTGAATCATGTGTCATAAATTCCTTATTTCCTCCATCCTTCATTCATCTTTCTCAATTTCCCTCCTTTTTCTTCCTCGTCTTCTTCTTTTTCTTCTTCTTTGACGTTTTCATTATTCATGATTCGTCAAATCCTGTTTCATCTCATCTCACGACAGTTTTGGGGAAAACAAATATTTATAATAAAATTGTTTAAATTGTATGAAAATGGAAAAGGTTGGGCCATCAGAAGATGCGTGGAAAATCTCAAGTTATTTTGGATGCTTGCAGAGTAGTTGAGAAAATAGAAGGAGGAGAAGAGCAGAAGACGAAGACGACGACGGAGGAAAAAAACGGGCGGAAATTCGACCTTGATAAAAAAAACTGAAACCCTGTTTTTCTCAGAAATAAAAAAAAAGTGTATCTTTGTGAGCTGACGAACAAACGGACAAGGAAAATCCACTTGTTTCCGGACAGGAAACCTTCTTGTTTTCTTCCATCCATTTTCTTCCTCTCTCATTCTCTATATTTTGTACATACCTACATATAATTCTTGTACACATCTCTATTCTCCATTCTTCATCTTCATCTTTACCATTTGAATTCCGTTCCTTTTCCTCTCTCTCTTTTTTTTCAGTACACACATCTCGAAAATGAAACTTGATCTGATTTATTTAGCTGAAAACTCTTATTTTAATTTACGCACATGGATCTTTTGTACATGTACAACGGTAAAAATGCGATGGGGAATCCTTGTTATGAATATTGCTCAAGATTTCAATTTATCATTCTTAAAGAAATCCCAGTTTTTTTCTCTTTTTCAAGACGAATGTGAAAACAATCCATGTACAGATAGTTTTGTGAAGTGTACGATATGAACTTGTGAGAGACGGACTACACTTGTCAGGAGTGAGAAGTGAACGGTTTTTTTTTTGTTTTGACGTGAAGGAAAACACGGGGGGAAAAGATAAAAGAAATTCATCTTTGGGTCAAAGTCCACAGTCCAAAAAACCCAAACCCAAAATCCAAAACCAAAGATTCAAAATCCAAAATCCAAATGAAATAAGAAGCTAATACGAGTTTTTGGTTTGAGTTGAACTAAATAAAGGGAGTCTCAATTCTCAACTCTCAACCCTGTAAAGTTTCAAGTCAAAACTAATTGTTAGTAAAAAAAAGAGAAGAGGAATCGACATCGACCACCCGGCCTCTCTTCTTCTTCTTGTTCCTTCCTTCAAATGTGAAACTGATTGGAACCTGAAGGAAGTCGGTCTATGTATAGTCGATAGTTGAGTTCATAAGGAAAATTGGGAATCCTTTTTGGTAATCTCCACTTCTCTCTTTCTCTTTCTCTCTCTTAATTACTTAACTCTCGCTCTGTCTTTATTGACTTCTCAACTTGAAATTTTTCACAACTTTTCTCATCATCTTTGACTTGGTCTTTCTCTCTCTCTCTCTCTCTCTCTCTTCTCCCCCTTTCCTCCAAACGATTAATACGAATCGTACACATTATACACATTATCATTATAGATATTATACGAATCCCTACACAATTCCTTTACACTCCCGTCGGTACATAGATATAGATAAAAAGTCATAACAAATCAATATATCAATATGAAGCTTCCCATTCCCCCATTAGTTTTACGCACTCTCTTCATTTCTCTCTCTCTCTCTTTCTTGCTAATGCCATCCACAAAACTTACTTATTAACTTGATCATTTCTTGTTGAGAAAGTAAAATTTTGTTACAAAGTATCAAGTAATGAAGCCTCCTCCTCTGTATTCTGGAAACTACTGGAAACTCACTCTCCACAGTGATTCTTTCGTCGAGTTCATTATTTACTGGGCGTTTTATGTTAAAAGTCATCGTCATTGAGAAAGAGTGAAAGAGAGAGAGAGAGTTTGGGAATCTCAAATCTGAAAGACTCAAAGTTTCCTCATGAAAATCTTTCTCTCTTTCTTCCGTCTGTGTGTGGAAAAATGTTCAACTTTGAATTTGAGTTTGATATTGCATATTATTGAGATTGAGAATCTCCATTCATTCATTCACTCACAAAAGCCTCAACTTTATTATACTTTTGTGTCAAATTTATACGCCAAACAAAAGGACGCGATTCATTGGCCAAAGTTCTTTTGTGGATTTTCATTTGTTTTGCCTTTTTGTAATGAAAATGATTCAATGGGGTATTTTTTTTGTGCAATAAATACGTACATAAATAAATGTGACGGGATTTTTTTTTTGTGTGTGGAAAATATAATCCTGTGTTTTAAATATATTTTGAGGCATTTTTTTTTGTAGGTTCAGAATTCAGATGGAGGACCAATGTGTAAATGAGAGGAGACATGCGATATATGGTTTTTCCATTATCTAAAGTCTAAAGTCTGAAGAGAGAGAAAATGAAAGTGGTGAAAATGAAACCCAAAGGGGCACAACTTGATCATTAATTTCCCCATCAATTCTCTTTCTTTCTCTCCTGTTTTTTCTACTTGAGAGAGTGAGGGAATCTTAAGAGGAGATCTTCAGTCACTGCTTCTCTCTCTCCTCGGGTTGATCTCCAGAATTAAACAAATTTCTTGTTTCTCATTTCCAATGTTGCGACTTGCGAATTCAAGGTAAATGAAATCCCGCTCTCATCATTTTCCTCAAGAGATTCCTCCTCTGCCAACTTCTCGTCTACACCTACATCTTTCCTTTTCTCTCCCTCTCTCTCTCGCTCTCCCTTCAAATTCAATCTCGGTTAAAATTCTATATGTATGACGGAAATACAATTTCCATTATCAGTTATTGCTCTCGGCTATTGCTACCAAGCGCAAAGAGATTTCTCAGGTTTCTCCTCGCATACATTTTCATTTTACATGTCATCAGGGTTTTTGAAAAGGCATTCCGCTCGTTTTTTTTTCTTTTAGTTTGAGGCAATTTTCTTTCAGTTTCTTTAACGCAATGATAATATTCTTTTTGTCATCTAAAATAAAAAGTTGTACTATTATGATTTAAATTTTCTGTCGTTGCGCTCTGCTTTTTTAAACCATCGTTCATTTTCTCAGCTTCCCAACGCAACGGCAATTCAACGCAACGCAAACAACCGTCATGATGATAATTAATGAAAGCCCACAGGTTCAATTTCAATTGAAATCATCATGAATCATTTTTGTTGTTCTCAAACTTGTTTTGACGTTGTTCTCCTCTGACAGGAAAAAACAGAAAAAACTGTGAAGGAGGGGGAAAAAATCAAGGAGGAACAGTCTCAAAAAACTTTTACTTTATCGTACGCTTCTCAATAAAAACACGCACACACACACAAAAGTAAAGGATTGACGTCATTTAATATTTCTCATGCTAAATAATCTAATGAGGAGGAATTCCGTCGGTGACTGCTGTTAAACGTTTGAGTGTGTTGGGAATTTGAATGAAATTCATTTCATGAGACTGAGACTCTGAATTCGTGAGTCTCCATCGATAAAAATCAACGTGAAGAAGACTGAAATGAACATGATGGTAAAAATTCTTACATATAAAAATGATGGAAAGTTGACTCAACTGGAGAAACGAAACTCGACAGACGTAACAAAATAGACCACGTTAAAAAAAAGTATGGGAACTTAAACGATGCTCTTTCTGGTTATACATAGAGAGAGAAAAAGGGGAGTGATGTGCGGTGAAGAAGAAAACAGGACCATGAGAGTGAGAGTGTGTAAAAGTAAATAAAAGAAAAGGAAGAAAAAATCTTCATATGGGAAAATGGGTCGATGAATCGTGCTCTCATGAACGAACACCTTTGGAGAAGTACGAAGAGAGAAAGAGAGAGAGAAAGAGAGAATTGCAAATCACAAATTGTTCTTTTCATGTGAATATCCTTTATCTCTATATCATACGTCATACGTCCTCTAATCCCCCATTCAACTCCTCTCCACTCTTGAACAAACCCAAGAGTTTTCACAGCCTCTTTAACTTTGACTCTTTCTCTCTTTCTCTTCTCTCTCCATTTCTCTCCATATAACTTTCATATCCCCACAAAAAAAAGAATTCTTTAACAATAGAAAAGAGAAAGAGAGAGAGAGAGAGAGAAAGTTAAACTTTTACTCTGGAGTTTATTCGTTTCTCTCTTTCTCTGTCTCCGACGGCTACAGCCTCGAGTTTGAGTTTGCTTTTCCCCTTTACTTTCACGTACACTGACTGTGTGCTGTGGGACGACGAACGAAAGTGAAAGAGCCAGAGAAGAAGGGCAAGTCGTGGAAAGAGGAAGAGACAGAGGAGGAGAAAGAAAGTTCAGGTCCAAGTGAGAATCAAATAGCACAAGTCACAGTCAAAATATCTATCTATCTGGCAGTCTCAAGGAATCTTTCAGACATGAAAAAGCACAAACTCTCTCTCTCTTTCTCTCTCTCTAAGTTTCCTTGGGTTTCTTCTTCGTCTCCTCCTTCTATTTCTATTGGTATTGGTTTGAGGCCTCAGTCAGACTCAGTCAGTCCGTTCAAGTCAATGCCGACTTCGACAGCCGTACATATACAAACACACACACTCACCGAGGATTATTTGTTATTCCTTCACTCCCCCCTTTGATGGTTCTACCCGGGTAAGTATCTACATGTTTTTTTCACTATACCCTCTCGGACTTGATCCGAATCGGAAGAATTGGAATTGGATGTAAAAAAGATGGTGATAGTGATGGTGATCATATCCAGATCAACATTTTGACTCCCTTCCACACACACACACACACATAGCTTTTTTGCATGCTACACTGACTTGTTCGTACTCTGTATCAGCACGAGCATCTCTATCTCTATCATTCTGATTCTGACTATGGTGAGAGTGCATTGAAATGTAAAAACGCAAGCCTCAAGTATCCTCTCTTTCTCTCTGGGCCTAAAAGGTTTTTCTCCTATTACCGTCTCGGTTTAGAGAAGGAAAAAACGTGGATTTACGACCATTGGAAAAATACTACTACTACGACGCGCGGGCCCATACTGAACCCATCCATATTCTGTACTATATAGATTTTTTTACATAGCTCCTAATATCATTTCAACTCTCACTAAAGTCTAAAGCATATATCGTACATGTACTTACACATAGTTTGGGGTCATGGCTCTCTCTCTCTCTCTCTTTTTCGCTTTCTTTATTTCTCGGCAAGGGTATTTTGGTATGCTTTGCAGAAGAGACAGAGAGAGCGCACGAGGAAGACGAGAGAAGGTGTGACAATGAACAAGTGAACAAGGGACATTGGCAAGAGATAACAGCAAAAAGGGGGGGGGGAGAAGGAAGAAGGAGAGGATGCATAGCTGGCCACAGTCAAACGGTGGCTTTTATATAGTAAATAGACCATTTTCCAACTGACTTGAATTCATCTGGATTCCGAAGGATTTTCATGGTAGGGAAAGCCACTTAATGTACATGTAGATGTAGATGTGTGCATATCTATATATCTTCGATAGGGAGAAAGAGAGCGAGAGGAACTTCGTCTAATGGAATGAAATTCTCCGAGTGAGAGTCGTCGCGAGTGGAAGAGTAAAAGAGGAAATCAATCGCAATTTCATGAAGATTTACTTGCTCACATCTTCAATCAAGATCCCCATCAATTCCTCTGTGTGTACACTTACAATTGGAGAATCGAAAGAATCCTAGAACGACGACGACGACGACTACGAATCTTGTTCTGAGTCGTTATCACACAGACACACAGTCAGAGACACCCAAAATTCAAACCCTCTTGCAAGTCTCTCTCTCTCTCTTTGAATGGTGAAGGTTGGCCTATATCTGTATAGAAGACACAATTATTATTATTATTTTAAAAGGATCGGACGATTTAAGTTCCATCTCCATCTGAAATCTCTCAATGTGATGGGAAGTGATGGTTCAGGAGTTGGGGGAGGGTGGCTGTCTGAGAGAGGAAATTTATTGGACATAAAAAAAAACCACAGGTACAATACTGTCAAGTGAAAAACGATCCAATCATTCCATCATTCCTATTCCACCACTTGAGATCCACTTGCACTGTAGGAAAAGGAAAGAGGAAGAGGAAGAAAGAGTAATGACATAATAGAAAAGTCCCTCGTCTCCACTCTGTACCACGTGAGAACATATCAGATGGAAAGAATCCCACATCGATTATCGATTATCAATATGTGATATTTCACATTCATGACACTTGTTGGCTTGTTAAGGAGTTTTCCGCTTCTGTTCCTCTGCTCTTTTCTTTTCTTTTCCATCCTCATATGCTTCTTTCCACTCTTTTCCTTGTCCCTTTGAATCATTTGAATTCCCATGTGAATGTGCTAAAATGAAAGAAGGTAAATAGTGTGAATAATAAATACGTTCAAGTCCAAAGTTCAGTTCATTTTCCATGCAAAATTAATTCAAGGTAAAATAAAAGCTCAAGAGACTCCAGACGAATTCTCATCATCATCATTTTTTTGTTGTTGTATCTACGTCAGGAATCAGATTCATAAATATTATGCAAAATCTACACAGTGTGTTTGTGTGTCGAGTCGCAATTTTGCAATTTATGACATGCAGATGCAGACGACTACTTACTGTGAGTGGGGCTGGGATGTTCAAGAGCAAAAACTTGCTGAATATTGAGACATTGGTGACTTGCATGATCAAATATATCGTACAGATATCGTACATGTGCATGTACAGATAATATGGTTTGATATTGATATTGAAATTGAGATGGCTCATGAGATGATGACGTTCGGAATAAATATAAAAGTGGACTTTGTCTGATGATGATGCGAGAGATCTCAAGATCATCTTTTTTTCTTCATCCTTTTGTTAAAGAGAGAGAGAGATTTCTCATCACCTGTCCATTCACCATTCACATGTAAGTATGTACACGTCGTAATCAGGATGACTCTTACGTGTGTAATCTAATGAGGGCAAATTAACAAGTGCTTGTCAAGGCACGAGCTTCAAACTGCGAACTGGGAATTTCAAATTTCAAACTTGAAACTGCGTTCAAGCAGCAGCAAAAAGACAAAGACAAAGAGAGAGAGAGAGAGTCCCAATTACTATCTGAAATCTGTGTACATACTGTCGAACAACAGAAAGAGACATAAAAACTGAATGAACTTGGAGATTTGGATCAGCTGGGCAATCTCTATGCAATATTTATGAGCGTCTCGTCTTACTTTTTGTCATGTGTATATGCGATGAGACTACAATTTTTTTCATCCTTCTTTGTCAGCTGGTAATTTGCAGTTTGTCTAATTGAATTTGAGTTAGTTGAATGTAAGTTACGTCTCAAGGTAGCTTGAAATCTTCGTCCATTTTCATAACTGTGAATTATGTGAATGGTGTATTTGTATATGTGTGTGGAGTTAGAGTCGACGGGATGGAAATAGACCTTGTGCAAATTATTTGTCTTTGGATGATTTTGACACGATACTGTGTGACTTTTCAAAGTCCAGCTGACGGCTTTCGAATTTCTATTGGGAATTTTTGATGGAGGTCAACATGGAGTTTCCTCATGAATTTCCCATCCGACGTAAATCACACATGAACGTTGGAATTCCCCCGTCATTCCAATGATTTTCTTAGCACAAATACAAATTACAAATGAATGCTGATTCATTTGCAAGTTCACGTGAATGTGTCACAATTTATACATTAGAAAACTCTTAAGGATTTGACATCGGAAACTAAACGAGAAAATATTCAAATGATCTTTTGTGCCGATATTTTAGGATTAAACTATTAAATGAAATGAGGAAATCATCATCATCAGTACTTTGAATCCGAAAGATGTATTTGCCGTAGAGAAACTCCATGAGAAATTTCACATTCAGCTTTAAAAATCAAAGGAACTATATTTTTAAAGTTAAAAAAGTTTTGTACAGTTGGTCGGCTGGAGAGTGAACCCAGTTTTCCTTTCCTTTTCATGTCACTGACAGCAGTCGGAGACTCGAATCCCGAATTTGCATTTGCAAGAGTTCCCTCAATCAGTTTCATAACTCATTCGGAATATCGTATATCCATGCATTTAAATTTCCAAAGTGGGAATTTGCATCTACATTTGTCTTTGAAGAGACTGTTCGTGTTTGCACTTGTTGTTTTGTTGTTACGTCGGTTCGGTACAGTCGACAGTCGACAATCGACTCCTCGGATAGAGTCAAGTGTGCGTATGAGAAAACAGTAATTATGAAAACGACAATTAATTCCACAGACTAGTCATTGCATTTATACAGTATTATTCATTATCTAGTGGAAATTACGAGTACGAAAGTCTCACAAGGAAATTTAATCAACGACAACTCAATTCGCAATTCCAAATTCGCACAGTATTGGAATGAGAATTTGATTCGCCATCTCTCTCTCTCTCTTTCTCTTCTCGTTCTCTATCTCTCTGTAAAAGTCCGGACCTGGGTAATTGAAATTATAGCTAGAGGTAGGTCAGCCAAGTTTTGTGAAGAGGAAAGCTCATAATGTCTGTATATATCTGTATTTAACCACTTGAATTAAAATCCTCACTCTCTTACACAAGGCCAAAAGTTAATTAGATTTCAACAACTTTGTACGACGTTCCAAGTTTCGTGATCGTCATCCTTTTTCTCACTGTATTTCAGTATTTACTTTGACACTTTCCCCCCCATCCATCCTTTGACTTTGTACACGTGCATTTGAATTCCAATTCCAATTCCACAGTTCACTTTCAAATGCCCTTTTTCTTCTCTTTCAATTGCAGTTCTGCTAAAGGCAAAAGGCGACGCTGCAATTTCTGGGAAATGAAGGAAATGTGGGAAATGTGGGATTCACATGCTTAAAAACTTTTTGTAAATTGAATTTACACACACACTTTTCCTTTCCCCCTTTTCCATTCTGCACACATTTCTTCTCAACTATCGTATACTGTTTTGACATTTAATCTGGTGACTCCTCTCCAGTTTTTGTTTTACTCTCATTTTGCAGGGCAACTAAGGAGAGAAGGAGAGAAAGAGAAAAAATACTTGAGATTCAAAAATGCAAACTCAATTAGAATTTTGAAAGTAGTTAATTTGAGAGAAACACGAAACACTTAGTCAGATTCACTCCCGTCTTAGATCTCAACTCTCTCAAGCTGTGAAAGATAAGCTAAGAAATCAAAAGACAAAGTTTATCTGGGCGGAGACTCAATGTTTGGTTTCGTGAATGTTGGTCGGGTTGAGAGTTGACATTTTGAACATGAATGTTGGAGGTTGGAGGTTGGAGCCGAAAGGACAATTAATTACAATAAAAGTTTGACATCCCGATGACACATTGCGTGTGTGTTTGTGTGTGTGTGTGTGTGTAATCATAATTCATAATTCATGGGATTCAAATCAGTATTCTGTTATTTTTTCTCGTTAATTCCTTCATGATTGCGTTGATTAATCGTTGGACGATTCGAGACTAGAGATTTACATATTGGACTTATGCAGTGGAGCATCCGTACGCTATTTATAAATATTTACATTTACCACCATTTCAATCAGATTCAAATGGAATTTTCTGGCCCGAACATATTTTAATTATTATTCCTCTCAATTTCAATTTAATATTGATATGTATTAATAACGGAGAAAAGAATAAAAAGTGTTAAGGATGAAAATGTTGCAAATGTTACAAATTGCATTGGCCAATTTTTGAAGGTAAAGGGAAAGGGAAAGGGAAATTGGAATTAAATGTAAATAGGAAATGGTACCTTTAGAAAGCTGTTGTAGAGTGTGGAGTTTAAGTGTTGCTCGAGATGGTGTGTACTTAATATTTTTATGCTGTCGTTTTTTTGTTGTTGGGTTTTGTTTGGAAAATGAAATGGAGTTCAAGGGAATAAATGGAAATGAAGGGACATGTGTTCAGGGCATGCTCGTCCATACCTACCATAAATACGTACATAAGAAGTACATGTAAGTAATATGAGCGTGTATATATATAAGATATGTATCTGTAGTACGTATGAATTGCAAATTTAATTTGGATGTCACGTCAAAGTGAGGAGGAGAAAGGAAATGGGAAAGTTTGTCGCTATTTTGTCAGCTTTCATTGTCATCTCAAGTTTTTATGAGTTGATAGCTAATTTGCAAGAGTTGGACTAGCAGTTTCACTTTCCCTATGCTCCAGCTCAAGTTTGAATTTCGTCGACATTTCTTTTTAGGTACAATTTCGTGGTGTTTGTGTGTGTTGGGGTGTTTTCACATTTCACAGAATCTCATTTGCTTCCTAGTCAAGTTTTTTTTATTGTTTTCCTCACGTACATAAACAAACACTCACATATGGAAATACATGCAGAGTTAAGGTGAATGTGAATGTGGCTGCTGTGGTGTATTTACTGTTACACATTGCTACTGATATTGATATTGCTATTGCATTCGGATTGCATTTGCACTGAGAGTATTGCGGAAATGAGATGACCTTGCACGTGAAGGAGGAAAGCCATAACCTACCGTAATCAAAGTGCGCAAGAACCGTCAACTCAACCATTCCGAGTACAAATCCCAAGGTCTCCTCCCGATAAAGATCTACATAGGAACAACCCGCCTTGTTGGATATTTAAAGTTACGTTGGTTTATAATTATTGAGCCTTGAACCTCACATGAAATCCGGACTGTATTGTGGTGGTTTTGTTTTTCTCGTTCTCTTTCTCTTTCTTTTTCCCGTTACGTTTCTTCTCCCTCTTATTATAATTATTATTTTGACAAAGCGTACGATGGAGTTGACGGTGAGAGTACTCTCTCATTAAATTCCGTACTTCTATATAAATATACCTTCTACTGAAATTACAGCGGGAAATCAATACCATTTCCCCTTTTGTCCAACTAGTCGTCATTTCCTTGTAATTTTAATTTTAATTAGGGAAGGAAATGGCAAATGCGGGAAATTAGATATTTCCCCATAAACAGAAGAAACGCTCAAAGGAAATCGTTACTTACGTACATACAATCACAATACAATGAACGAACGAACGAACAAACGAGGGAAAACAGTCAACAGTTTGTTTGTTGTACCTACATGTACAGTACAACAAACGGATAAAATAATGGCTTGGTATCTCTCGAGGAAATGGTGGAATGGGAGCAGGAAACTCCCATGTATATTTTGTATTTATGAAACAGAGAGGAGTGTGGAGAAAGAAAGAATGAGAGTATAGAAAGTCACTATATATGGACTTTATAATTATAATTGTAGATACGTCGGTACATCCTTATCCTTTCGTTCTTGGTAACGTGATTGTATTAGATTTCTCTCTGTCTCTTTCTGTTTCTCTTTCTCATTCCATACGACCTACGACGCAATTCAACATCAATTCAACATCAATATCAACAGGCATCTTCTTCCTGCCTTGAACTGGCATTTACTTTTCTCCGAGGAGAGAAGGAAGAAACGAATGGAGGAAGAACATTATGCGGCGGGGGGAAGTATACTAACCTTGTTAGCCATTTCTTTGGCTGAAACTCTCTCTCTTTCTCTCTCTCTCTCTCTAAGTTTCTCCTTTCCCCAACGGTATTACATTACACCATGGCTTTCCCTCCTCTACTTGTAATGTGTGGTTGTATTTGTATATTGACACATTTATTGGGAGTCATCATTTCTCTCCATCTGGATTTGCTTACATAAGACCATATGCGTTTTCCATTTCATTCTAATTTGTTTACACTAACCTTTCCCAGTGAGCCACTTTGACGTAGGATGAATCCAAACAGAGACGATGACGACGATGATGATGACGACAGGAACAGGAACTCCCAATATCCCAATGTCCATTCACCACCATCAACAAATGAATATTGGCAATGGTAATGGCAAATCCCCTGTACTGCTGGCACTGGTATGGCCAATAGCTAATGATGAAAAGGACAAAATGGCAAACTTCACGGGGAATTGCAAACGTACTAACGATTCATCTATCTCTTTTACTCACCTCCCTCGAGCTCCTACAGTAAACAAAGTTTTGGGGTTTGAGTACACAAATCCATGTGCTTTGTGTGTACTTTTATCTGCTTGTTTTTGATGTGTGTTTGCGGGGACGGGATTTTAAATCGATTTTATCTTCCTTTCCCCTACAATTTTTGGGTCTTTTTGGGGTTTGAGGTTACATTGCAAAAACAAAAAATTGATTGCACGAAAAAGGCGAAAGCCTGAGAACTGGAATATAGAATCGCAATTGGAAATTGTGATTGGAAATTCGCACTTTGAGATTAACAAATTTTTCCGTATCGGCCTTGATTTCCACACAAACACACACACACACATTTCCCCCAAACCCCACCAAAAATCAAATGGAAAAAAACTTTATCTCCTCTTAGGTTTTCCCCACTTTCCTAGGAATGTATTTGTCTCATCCTGGAAATATACAGAGCATCCCATCTCATGTTGATGGTGAAAGTGAAAGTGTGTTTGTACACACACACACACACACAGGCTATCGATTTTAATCAACAACTTTGCCCTCTCTCCAACACTCCGTGTTTCCCCCTTTTTTATGCTGATGCGGATGCCAGCATTCATTTTTTACGTGCGTAACCTTCCATAACTTTCTTCACGTTAATCGGGTGTACAGTGTGTCAAGATGGATGGAGAGCCTCAAGTGTACTCTTTTGACATAATTTCCTTGAGAATTGAGTGGTTGAGATTTTTGGTTGTTGACAATATTTTGAACGAGATTCTAATGTACTACGATTTAATATTCTATTCATCAGCAGGTTCCCTGATTACAAATAATGAGATGAAAATTCCTAATGGAAATACAATGTGCAATTAATTTTTGATATTATCTGCTGCGTTTTCCTTCCTTCCTTTTCTCGGACTGACGGCTCACTTGTTTTCTCCGAATCGGGCTTTCAAGTAGTCAAGAAAGTCCTGCTTTGGATTCTACTGCGTAATAATAATAATTGTGTAAGGAAACATGATACGTCAGAAAGGAAACTTGTTTAGAAAGTTGGAGGAGCAGCTGTTTTTTTCTTTTGGGAAGCGGTTTTGCGAAGTAAAAATTGGATGACTTTGATTATGAACTCTAAAAAAAAACGGGAGCGACGTAGTTGAAAAATCCTATAGAATCCAATAGGCGTAAAAGGGATTCAAATTGCGTTTTTCACCACATTTATATAAAAAGGAGAAAGGGCGTAATATCAATGAGAAGGAAATTAGATGAGGTCTCACGTTCACTTTGTCATGTCATTGTTTTTCATTTCCCTTCCATATAATTCCCCATATTTACCGACTACATCAAGTCGAACTCACATCATTTACGTTTTATACTATTTTTGTTTTTATATTTGTACTTCCCTTGTACGCAGGCTCTGAATTTCGCGAATCCTCATCTTTCAGGCGGAAAATATAACCTTTAAGAGTCCCCTCTGAATTAAATGTGTTTTACAGTATTTTGTATCTTAATTATTTATACAGGTTACTCTCAAAGAACTGTTTGATTTTTTTTTTTCAATATTTCAATTCCCATGTAAAAACTGTAACCTTGGTCCTCAGTTTTAAATGAAAATGACTCTTTGTTGAATTGAATTGAAAATTTAATGCACTCGGGCGTTTTGTCTTTACAAAAAGGATGGGAAGTTCAAGGTTTGTCTCCGTAACGGTTTCTGTAGAGCTCTGGAGAAAACAAGTAGAGAAAATTCTCAAAATGAGAGAGAGAGAAAATGAGGAAAACAAGTGGGTGAATAGAAACACTATATTGAGTTTCTAGCTTCCACACATAACTTGCGTCCTCTTTCAAATACATAATCGGATTATACCTCCATTTCCTCCAACTAAACTGACAAGTCCACAAAGAGAAAGTCCAAAACACTAACGATAAATACAATACAACAATACATCAAAATCATGTGGGAGAGTCTTATTTATTATTTATTTATGTATTCAATTCCGGTGGATCAAAAAATACTTAAAATCCCTCAACTCTTTAACCACCATATACAGATAGAAAATGCGTATTACTTGAAATAAATAAATACTTCCGTCACGTCCAGATTTCCTCACAGATAACCCCGGAAAATATTTAATTACTTAATTACAATTACGCTGGATACAAAAAAATACTGTAGTAATTGGGAACAGAGAAATTGTATAGGCATATGAAATTATGAAATGCGGAGTAAACAAGTCATTTAGCCATGCGATGACCCGTACAAAAAGAATCGGATAGTCGACGATCGTTCGAACGATCGGAAAAATCTATCGGACTTTGGGACGGTT
>JAIUND010001626.1:0-32403 GCA_034699125.1 Gisinianus flammeolus | reverse complement strand
CATTGTTTATTATTCATTTAAATTATATTATAAAACCCTTTTAAAGTATATCCTTTAAAATAAAATAAAACAATATTATGATTCTGTATAGGGATGTGTAGTTGGCTGTTTGTGTAGGAAGGAGAGTGAGTATTGAGCATACATATGACATATAGACTCTCTCTCACTCTCTATTCACTGAGTCTCATATTTCATCGGGACTACTGACTCTATTTTGATTTGAAAACATGACATGGACCATGTACCAGAAAAAGGACCCACCGCGCCTCAAATCCTCTCTCTCTCTCAATGTTACCGATTAAGAATACACACTGTGAATAGTCCGACGACTACTTGCTTCTTCTCTCTCTCTCTCTCTCTCTCGCTCTCTCTCACACAATAAACCAAGTTCAAGTTGAGCAGTGTGAAATATTATAGAGAGTTTCCACAGTCTCATTCTAAACTTTTCAGTGACTCTCCGACTCCCCGAACATTTCTCATGTATTTATTTATGGGTGTGTTGTGTGTGCGCCACGGGAGTTGGTTGAGCATGAGATGGGAGTTTTGGTCAGGCCCTGGAAACGATTTACCTTGTATGTACACACACACACACACACAGACACACACGACTCTTCTGATATTTGTGTACATATCTACTTGTGCTTTTGCTGATACTCCAAACTTTTTGGGTTCATAAAGATGAGGGAACGGGGCCGAGTCGCAATGTTAGTATTGGTGTGGAGGTTGTTACGACTGAATAATGATCTGCACTATATATGTGGACTTTGCATGCATCTATTTGGAATGGGAAACGAGGGATCGTGTTTGGGACTTGTGTAGATGAAATTGACTCAGATCATTCATCATTTGCTATGGTCCTCGTATCTGAAGTGTACAATATTGTTAGTTTCATCTCATTCTCTCTCATCTCATCCCATTCAAACATTCATAATTGTATTTAGTCATTCCCGCATTGAAATGTTTTTCACGGTGTCATTATTATCCCACCAGAATTCCATATAAAGTCACATCCAATCAACTGTATCCAACCTTTATCATCATTTTTATTCCTATACTATGTATTTATTTATTTATTATTCTTCAGTCCACTCTCCAAATATATTCTCATCGCAAACTTTCCCAGATCAAACAATTTTCTTTTCCTTTTTTTTTAACAAATGTGCAATCAAGAATTCTATAGTTTGCCAATCAGAATCGGAATTTTTAAAAATGCGTATCATAAATATTGATCATATTCTGAAAATCTATTTATATTGTAGATGTACGTGAAATAGTTCAACAAACTCAAAGCCCAATTTCTACGAATTTTACGTTGAAAAGTACGCAGCACGCATGTGTTTACCACAACATGTCTTTAGTTTTACTATTACAAACTTTTGAAAAGAATAATCGTATTAGTTGAGAATGAAAAGAGAAAAGTGTATATAGTGGGGCGAAAGATTTTTTGAAGAAGAAGAAAGTGGAATAGTAAGAGAAAGTAAGTTGAAGAGATTGAGAAGGGAACAAAACAGAGAATGAAATATTTCGTCGTCTTGCAATATAAAAAAAGTTGAGTTTGTACATGGCAAAGACATTGAAATCTTGTGGAGAAAGAGCGAGCGAGTTGTTGTAGCTGTGGAGACTATGGAATGTATAGAGTTGTTATTATTGTGACTGAGTGTGGTCACTGGGAGTGTTGCTTATCATGTTTCGAGTAGGACAGTCACATACAAATACACACAAACGCCCATAGTTTTATATTTATATGTATATATATATATATGAGGGAGAGAGAGAGAGAAAGAGAGAGAATCAAGATTATATGTCGCGGTCACACGGTCGGGCGTCCGATTCCCTTTTGAGTTTCCTTCCTCAGCGGATATATGGCAAGGCTCACCGTTATCCAGTTCCGGACCGTATCCGTTCTCTAATACCCGGCTGTCGGGTGAGAGAAAGAAAATCTGCGGTGGTAGAGGAAGGAGGGTTTGGCGAGCACTTTCCCGGGTTCCATTGGTCTTTCCGGCCGCTCTTGACACTCCCAGCCCCTCTTTACTGGAGTTCCCGCATCGATCGTCCAAAAAATCCCAACCTCTGCCTACCTTCAACGCTACACACAACCCAAGCGAAGTCTCTTTTTCAAACTTCGCACTTTGCCTTCTCTCTCCTTCTCTCTTTCTCTCTCTCTCTCTCTTCTGAGCCAACCCATCTCATACATAATGAATCATCGCATACATGTACTCACATCATACTCCTACTCCAACTCCAGTCCACAATAACACCCTCAAAAACTCTTGTTCTCCTACTGGTCCTATCAACTCCCGTCCCCACGTTCAACATGTACATAAATAAATAGTCAGATTGCATGTATCGAGTGTACCCTGTCTAACTCTCTGTGCTGGCTTGTATATTTATATGTACATAGAAGGTGCAGAGAAGTATACGGAACTCGAAAATATTGATGGGGTTTTGTATGTAGGAGAGTGAGAGAGAGAGAGTGTGTGTGTGTATGTGTTATGGATGACTACAGAAACTCCCAACTTGCGTGTGAAATCGGCTTGCCCGTTTCCTATATTTTGCCCTCTCCTCTGCTCCACATATCCTCCAATTTGCTTCAACTCTGGCATTCCACTTTCACCTATTGACGCCGGCGCTACCGCCAATTTCTGCTTTTCACACCGTCCTTCCTTTGTTTCCCATGCATTCAGGCGGCCCCGATTTTTCTCCGGTCTTTAGGCCTCTTAACTTGACTCTCTCTTTCTCTCTCTCTCTCGCTCTCTCTCTCTCTCCTTTGGTTACGTTGGTTTGGGTGAGAGAGCTGTCTTGACAAATCTTTCAGTCCTCCGTCACTTCACTTCCTCTTCTACTTGATATCGTTCCTTCGTTCGCTTTTCCTACACAAATATTTGTGTCATCATCAACAGCAACAGCAACCGTGTCGTCGTTGTCATTAGTCTACTTTCTTCAGACTACAAACTACAAACTACAGAGTCGAGACTACTGTCAAATAAAAGTGTACTCTATACCTTCCCATCACTCAAGTGTCCATCCAATTGTGTCAATTCCATATCTCTCTCTCTCCCATATCTCTTTCTTCAAGGAAATTGATCCATTTGGAGAGAAGTTCATTATAATTCATTCAATTCAATTCAATTAATTTTAGTTAATTTCTCAAAATGTGGAAACGCTCTCAAGAAACTTTAAAGACATGTCAAAATTCAGAAATATTTATAAATATTTGTAAAGTTTAACAATCGTGTGTGTCCGTGATTCAGTCATTCAGTCATTTAAGTTGAAATATTCCAAATTGATTTAATTGCAAAAATCTGAACAATTATCATCGTGTACAAGGGTTTCAATTTGAGTCTCTCCGTTGGTGATTTCATTCACCTTTCCACAATGTTAGATATTAAAACGTCAACGGAGTATTTTGCTCGGACAGGCTCCTTGACTAATTTCTCAATGTTGCTCGCCGGTGAGTTAAACAAAGATAAAGATGTGAATTAAAACAGGAAATTGCTTGTTCATCAAAAAAAATTAGTGCATATTCTTCGTCTGTAATAACTGAAAAAACGTGTGTGCGTGTGTGTGTTTCTCCAACAATTTTGTTTTTGACTTTCTAAAGATTAATAATGAAAACTTTTATTTTTTGTTGTTTACAGATCCAGCGTACAAAACAGCATGGGGAGCTGCGCATCCATCAAGTCAAACACAAAGTAAGCCAAATGATTTTTTTGAACCATTTTAATTGAAAACTTTAAAGGATTTTTTCCTCAATCTCATTCCGGGAAAGGTATAGAGAGAGATTTATATTTTGTGAATTCTGTCCATGTATTTCTCACCGTGCTTGATCGTGTGGTTGTTGTAAAATGTAAAATGGGGGATGTTTTTACAAGTCCCATAATTTCTTGACTTCCGCTTTCAAGTGTGAATACAATTCAAGTTCGTTCGTGCACAACGTGTATGTGCGATATGCAAAAATAGTCTCAAATCATGAGCATTCTGCAGGTGGACTTTCTTCATTCACACACACACATACACCAAAGTGTATGTACAATTTGTTTGCATAGCACCCAAATGAAAATGAGTTTTTTTTTGTTTTTCATTTAACAACCTTTTGTAAAGCTAAAGCTATATACCTTCACATTTCAAATTGCTCTGCAAATCTCCCTTAAAAATTGTACAAACGACTACTGATACAAATTCATTCATTGCTTGCACTTTTTTAAAAAAAAAAAACTTCGATACTTGAAATCAGTAGAAAATCAGAGGGAGAAAATCGTTGTTGACTCCGGAAGTTTGAATTTGGCGTGTTCTCAAGTCCCTTGTTTCCCAATTAGCCTGGAAAGATTGTAAATGAATAAAACATTGGTAAACCATTTTATGGGTTTTCTATAGTATCCGTATGTACGTTTTTTCTTTAGCTACGTATATTTATCATCTCTAAGTTCTTCAATATTTAACCCGAAAAGGAAACAAATATATGGAATTGAATTAGAGAAAGCGAGAAACTGTGAGTGGAAGAATTTTTAAGATGTAGGCTTCAAGTTTTTTTGTTATTTTTTTTTACTATTAATACCGTGTCGAGAGAGGGAGGGAGAGAGAGAGAGAGAGAGAAAGCGAAAAAGAGAGGAAACATGGGGAAACATATTGAGTGGGTAATAGAGTAGAGAGAGAGAGAGCGAGTGGAGAGAGGCGAGAAAGGAACCCGAGCACATTTGATGGAAACAAGTTGATTACCGAGGAGGACGTCGGCTGTTGAAATTTAATGAGGGAATCCGGGAAAGGAGGAAACTCTGGAAAAAGATTGCAATTCTGTCAGTAAATCTATTTCCTGTCACAAGATAGGCAGGAGAAACTCAATGCAGAGGATTCATAACATACACACACACACACTCATTCATATACCTAAGTATCTATCTGTACACACAGGACGTGGAGTCTGTGGGAGTAACTACGTACCGAGTGTGTTCAGGGTACGACGACGACGACGACGATGGCATGGAAATGAGGAATCGTGCTGGACGTGCATCAGGAGCTAAACGTTGATTTCAGATTTTCAACAGTCAAATCATTTATATTCTCGGTTGTAATGTAATGTAATGTAATGGCGTATGGCTATCACATCACGCAATTTTATCCCTCACACACATACCCCAACATCGTTTACTCTACGTGTCTAGCGTCTCTCTGTCTCTCTCTCTCTGTTTTTTCTCGGTGTATCGCACCAAATTAAAAATATTTCGAGCTGCCTTCTTTTTCTTTAAAAAAAACAGAGTCCAAACCGTTTGTACATTGGTTCAGAATTTTGAACAACTATGTATAGGAAGGAAAAAGTATGTATGGAAATTGTGTAAGTACTCCATTTATATTTTCAATTACGATATATTTAGACCCCCATATATAGGAAATAAAGTGTAAGAATATGAACGAACTTACGATATATATGAAGCTCAATAGAGAATGGAATCAAAAGCCAGCCGGATGTGAAACATTCAGCTGGATATGAAATATGAACGAGTACACCAACACACGCACACACACACACACACACATATTTAAACATGGGAATCGTATGGCGGATTGACTCGACGTTTCTTGCGAATCTTTAATGCAATAACATTTCCTCACTTCTGTTAACTGGAAAGCGGGGGTAGGTTTATTTCCTTCCGTATGG
The DNA here is from genome assembly GCA_034699125.1 of Gisinianus flammeolus. Classification (NCBI taxonomy): domain Eukaryota; kingdom Metazoa; phylum Arthropoda; class Collembola; order Symphypleona; family Katiannidae; genus Gisinianus; species Gisinianus flammeolus. The sequence continues at coordinate 26,750 of JAIUND010001626.1, read as the reverse complement.
TAGCCAACTTCATCCATTGAATTTATCACCATTTCATTCATTTTCAACCTCTTTCTCTTTCTCTCTCTCTCTCTCTTTCCCTCAGTCTCTATCTCTCTATCCATCTTTCCCTATGAAAATCAGACTGATATGTATTTTGCATTTGCATGGTTCAAAAATTCGATTAAACTATACCAAATCATAAATAAATACTTGACGCCTACCTATGAACATTTTTCTCCATGAAATTTGCTCAAACTGAAACGGGGTGTTTTGGAATTTAAAAAATGAATTCATTTTCAGTGAAAAGTGAAAACATTACATTGAGAACGTTGAGAATTTCTTTGAGCCGTGACGGTATTTGTACTTGTATTCGTATTCGTATTCCAATTTAATCTTGATAAACTCTACAATGTAAAAATGCCTTAGTAGAAAATTTACATTGACAATCGTCCCTGGTTCAAATCTAAACAAAAAAACTTCATGGCAAATAGGCAAATACGCAAATACAAATACAATAAGAATAAAAAAAGTAAGGATTCATATATACATTAACATTACATGGAGTGACAAAACCATACGAGGTTTCATTCGAGATTCGAATATAATCAAGTCAATGAATGTGTGCTGTCTGGCTATGTTTGTACTAGAACATATGTGACTGTGACTGGTGAAATGCTCATCATCATCTCTCTTAGATTTTCTTTCCCTTGAAGCCTTGAGGGTGTACAAATCGAAAAGTTATTAACTTTTGTAATGAAATAAACTCTCCTCCCTCAAATCCACATTGGAATATCTGTAGAGAGAAAGAGAAGGCATACCATACACATACACATACACGGGGGAAAATCATGAAGCAAAGCATATTGGAATCATAAACTGATCGCTTTTTACTCTCCTCCACATGGAAGAGTCACATACGTTTGTGTAGGTCAGACATTTCATTTCATTCGGATTCAGTTTAACTCTCTCGCTCTCCCTCTCTCTGTTTTTCCTATTTACGATTGTACAGTCTCCAGTTTCAACTTTCATTCCTCTTCGTTTATTAACAGTTAATTGATTTCCTTTTCATATTTGAGTTTACGTGAAATCAAATGATTGAAAGAATTATCTCAACTTGAATTGAATTCCCAATCAAGTTACGACAATAATCATTATCATTTCTTTCACATCATTTGCTGTATCTGTATATATACACATCGTCCGTAAATATACTGATATGAAATGGGTTGTTTTCACAACGTCTGCTTTTCTATTACTATACATTCAACAGTTCAACACATTACACATTTAGGTGTGGAATCCCTCTCTCAATATTCTGTATTGTCTACATGCTCAAAAACGTGAACGAATTGTGATTGGGACTCCAAAATAATTTAAATAATTTTTACAAACATTTCAATCACAATTTTGATACACCAATAAAAAACGTTGGCTCATTTTTAAATTGAATTTGTATTCCTATGCTTGGAAAATCCAGTACAGTTTTCCACACAAAATCCCTGTTCTGCTATCAAATTGAGGAATTGAGGAATATCTAGGAATAAATGGGAATTTCCCCATGTATTTATGTACACAGCCTTGAGTATAATGTAAGCCGAGCAACTCTAGCTGTCATCTGTCATGTCAATCCTCACGCTCCGATGAGAATCTTTACAATTCATCCTCAAACTCAGCCACAATTTACTTCATGGAATATCTGTATAGTATATGTAGTTTAAAAACTCGTACCCTCCGCCAGATCACGTCCATAGAAACAATCCGTGTACAAAACTCTCCATTTCATAATATAATATAATGACATGACACACAACCGTCATGTAATTTTTTGCAAACATTAAATATCTTATGTTTGGTTCGCATTGAAATCATAAAAGGTCCACCAAGAGAAAGTTTTGACTTGAGAGAAGAATGAGAAAATTATAATTATTGGCCATTGCACATTTGACTGGCAGAGTTAATTATTTTCCTCATGTAAATGTGCAAATTAAAATGACTTGAAGGTTCTATAACTGCAGACAATGTGTAAATTAAAAACTATGTTAGGAATTAGTGGTTTGGTTTGATTTGGTTTGGTTTGAGTGTGTAATCAAAATGTGTATAGTGAGATTGAGAGATTGAGAGAGAGAGAAAGAAGAGAAAGAGAGATTCCAAAAGAAAAGAAAATGCTTGTTTTATGGTTTTAGTTGTCAAACGAGCTGGTTTTGATTTAACAAAGTAAAAAAGTGAAGACTGTGTGGATGATCCATGAGTATTTGTGTTTGTACAAGGAGCCAGCGGCTACAATAATATTTGACTGTGAGTTGACTGGTTGGGTGCACATTTTCATCAATGATCAAAGGCGGCTTCCCGCCCCCAGCGTTGAAACAATCCAAACTTGATTTTGTCAACCCATGGCAATTGCGACGCACTCCCTACAAACACATTCACATACACAAAGCGAGTGAAAGAGAGAGAGCAAGAGAGAGAGCGAGAAGGATATATAAAGGCAGGGCTTTTAACTCTCTTTCTCTCGCTCTTTCGCTCAAAGTAAAAGTTGAATTGACGAAAGTGAAGATAAGTTCACAAGTAAAGCAAGCGAAAGCGAACATTCGAATCAAGCCACAAATACACAAAGAATAAGGGGAAAGGACTAGCCATGCGAAAATAAAAGAAAAGAGGCTTGAAAAGCCAACTAAAACTCTCTCTCTCTCTCTTTCTCTTTCTCTTTCTCTTTCTATTTCTCTCACACTCGTTCGCCTATAATATTTTTCGAATACATACAACTCGAAAAGTAAGAGTTTGAGCTAACGGTAATGCTTATACATTATTTTCTAGTCTAGTAGGAAAGTTTTCACTCAATCATTCAAACAGAACAGCACAACTTTCCTATATATATATATAATGGAAAACTCCATTTGATATTCTACATACATATATACATGGTTTTTTTTGTTCCATCAAAGTTTTTACATATATGTATAATATATATATATTGGAGTGTTGAAGAGCATTTGTGCATAACATTACGGATAAACGACAAGGACGGTTGACGGCTCTGTTTGATAAACTAAAGCAAAGCCAAGAAGAGAGAGAGAGAGAGAGTAAAAAGGCTGTAGGCGGTGGAGAGAGAGAGTGAGTGAAAGAGGGGTGCTCTGTGTGTGAGATTTGACTCCTCTGTAGCACCTCATCTCTTTCATCCAAGTCCCATCATCAACAGAGCAAATAATAAATGGCATCATCATCCACAACAATCACAACATCCTCAAAGCTAACCTCATTGTTAAGTGAGCCGTACGATCCTCCCCATCAAAACTACCAAAAACTATATGCTATACACAAATAAAAATACCAATTTTTCTCATTTTATGAATAAACTTTTTTGTGCATATATAAATAAGTCGTTCCCTTAAATTATGTATGTATATTATCTGTATATCAGATGGACAAACTCCAAAGAACCAGACACCAAACCATACCAAAGTAATAATGACTTGTAGTACACATTTCCGTACATATACATATCAAACTTTAAATTTGAATCGGAATGTCAACGATAAACAAAGGTCACTTTTCAAGTCACAGACGACGAATCCATAATGGAATTTCAACATTCACAAATAGCAGAGACATTTACCAAGGGGTACATGTTTTTTGTTCGTCTGCTCGTTGACATGGACAAGGACAATATACTTACATACAGTTTATGTGTTTGTGCCCATTTGACTTTGACTTTCTTCTCACCATATTTAGTTTGTCGTCTCTATAATAATATACTGACTGACGAGTTAAAAGAAAAGCTGGCTTTGAGAATGCAATTTTTTTTCCTTTTTCTTTTTTTTTGACCAAAGAAAAAAGACGTTTACGCGAACGGAAAGTTAAGGGGAAATTCACTCGGAACTTGTTAGCTCTTGAATTCCCGCTTTCTCGCTACCCTTTTCCAAAAGAGTGGGCAAGCAATATGACTGTGTGTACTCGTATTTATGTGTGTGAGTACATGGGCCTTTTCACCAGTCTTCTTCTTCTTTCCGAGTCTAATAATAAGAGGTTCAAAAAACTATGCTGTTTTATGTCTGTCCTCGTCATAACTGGAATGACTGGCCTATATGGTCGTAGTGTGCGAGTTTTTTATATACAGTCAATATGTCAATATGTGAACCATATCAAATATTGGGATTAAAAGAAGGAAGAAAAGAACGTTCCATGTTTATTTAAGACTCCAAAGTCTCCAAACTCGATGGAATTACTGGACAAGAGAGAATGTTACTGAACAAAAAAAAGCAAGGGAGAGAGAGAGAGAGAGACTTGGGATCAATTCAATAACCTAATTATCATCAGTCAAGTCAGTCTTTGTATTGTAACAGTTGAATAGAGGCAAGGAACTCTAATTGGCTTCGATTGAGCAGGGGGAAGGATGGGGAAATGGATAAATTGACCTTCACTCTAGAATCGTCTAGATGCGATGATTTTTTTTTTCACCGGTTAGCTTAACCATCAGCAAACTTTTCATCAAATTTCCTTGTATGTATTTTTATATACATATATCATCGTATATCATGTGAACTTTGTCTGTCATTCAATGAGCTTCTGAACTATATGGCGACGGGAAATTTATCAAGGATTCAAATCCATGATGAAAGCAAATGAAATGAAAATCGTTGTATTTTTTGTCTGTAAAAAAATCATCATTCTGAATCTCTCGAGTCAGGTTTAAAAAACCCGATGAACATTTAACAAATTTAAACATAGTTTGTAATGGAAGGTTTTCCGTTTTCTTGCTGGTTATTCTGTGTAGAATCTACACTGTAGATTGAAATGGAAAATGGAAAGTACAAAAGAGTTGTAATGTAAATACACAGGTTTGGATGTATGTAAATGATTTTTTTTCTGAGAGACTCTCAACTTTTTCTTCTTTTTTTTTTTGACGACGACGAGGAGTGAAACGTTGGTATATAAGCTGGGAAAGTAAGTGGTATAAAGTTGGGAGAAGAATATTTGATGTAGAAGTTTTGCTCCTTGAATGTTCACGATACACTTGAGTCCTCATTTCCTCGTATCCGCATCCCACTGCCTACACTCTATATGTACAGTACATTCTATATCCATATACCGTATATATCTTAAGCACACACACATGGAAAAATATAAGGGAAGAAGCCAAGTGAAAAGATGAACCCACACCACACACACAGCACAAAGAGGCGTGAAACTGCTTAAAATTCCAAGTGGATAGTGGCGAGTAGGCGGAGAAGAAGTTTACAATGCGTAACTTTTAGAAAGTACAGAAGCCGGAGCACACACAGAAAACTCACACTCGATGATATATAAAAAAAGTGAGATATGAGTACCTTTATCAGAAAACCATCCATATGAGAGAAATCACTTTTTTTGCATGCTCGTGGGCAAAATAACATGGAGAATCTTTTACAGATAGGACAAATTTAAACCATTTTTACTGATAAAAAGTAGTTTAAAATCGTCGTTAAACTTTTCTAAAACTTCGAAATAAAAGTAAACCGAGGATTTGTGTATTAAAAATTCAATTAAAATCATTGAGTAACTAATTTACGTGCAAAACTGCTGAGAATATTCAAGGCCCTATAACTCGGAAACTAGAAAGTAACACACGGATTGTTTTCTTAACGGCTTCCTCCTCATATAGTGACTTGGGTGGGGGGGTGTCTGTAAGTCTGTATCTGCTTTTGCTTTTATTCGTGGAAACTCTTAGCTCCTATAGTTTAATGGTATATTTTGTACATGTGACATTTTGTACAGATATACTTTATTTATAATAATACCTGCCTAATAATAATATCAAAAATCTCCTCGGTGTCCTCGGGAGAAAGACTCCGCGGCTATGGATTGTGGGTTATGAATTGTGGAAGTGAGATGGAGAATGTAGGTACATATCGTAAATGGATTGCGTATATGTACTTTCTCTTGCTCCTCTGTCTGTAGTTCCCATTTCCAGTTCTGCTGTGTTTCTTTTCATTTTCATAGAGTCCTTGTGGATAGGAAGGATATGGACGAGAGACGAAAGAGAGAGGAAGAGAGAGAGAGGGAAAGTAGGTAAAGTCAAGTAAATGTGAAAGGAAAAAGGGAAAGAGGACGAGGAGGGCTTCTTCTTTTTCCACAAATTGGTCTCTCATCTGGTGACTTCCTTCGTGTTTAAGTTGCTCAGTGAAGCGGATAGTCGACAAGAGATTCCTTTCCTGACCGTCTCTTTCATCCCATCCTCAAAACCGATGGCATGAAAATCGTCTATGAAATTCCAATTGATTGCACACAAGCTCAAAAAGTCCATACCTATAACTACATACAGAGGCTTCTCTCTCCCTCTCTCCGCATATGATCAGAATAAAACACACACACACACACACATTCTACAGATATTTCTCTTGTATCTCTATATTTTAACCTCTGTTCTTTGTCCTTACAATTCCATCAAAATTTTGTCATCTTGGTTTTCGTCGTCAATGATGGTCTTAGTCTCGTCGTCCGTGGATTGTATGTTTACATTTTAAGTCAATATTATATATAGACTTCGGATATTCTTCCAAACTTTTTGAACCAATCTTTGAAGACGTATGTATTTTTATCTGTATCTGTATCTGTATCTGTAGTTTGTCCACAGGCTTATATACTTCCTACACCAACACTTTTCCCATGTATATAATTCTACAAAATATGTGAAGTTACATCTAATTTTTGTAAGCACAGTGCCATGAAAGGATGTTTTTTTTTGAACTTCACATACAATGTGAAGAGAAAAAGTTTAGAGAAAAGCTCGGATGGAACGGATTTGTTAGAGTGTAATGTAATAAATTCAATATAAAAAGAAACTGAAATAATTAACAATTTCATGACGCGTTAATTTATGCATAGACAAGTTGGCTGCTCCTCTCTCTCTCTCTGCTCAGCTCATGAATTCCCATTCACGCTCAGATTTTGGGATGAAGAGAGAGAGAAAGAGAGAGAGAACAAAGTGAGAAATAAAAGTCAGTGATTCTCATTCTCCTCGTTGTGGTCTTTGAACTAAAACTATGTACAAGATTTATCGTGTGGGTATTTAAAATATTTTATGCATTCGAGCAAGGATTTTTCTCTCATGTACTTACACACACACACACACATTACACATGATTGCACACGACGAAATTCAGTATGACGGGGGACACAGGACTTGTTAAATGCACTACCACTCGCCTCAGCTAGACTATACAATGAAGGCAGTAACGAGAGCGAGAGAGAGAGAGAAAGACAATATAAAATGTACGATATAGATTTCTCTGGAATGGAAAAATAAGTATGGATTGTATGGAATCATCATTTAAGCTTCCCCTTGTAAGCCCATTATGTGTGCAATTAATGATTTTGTAGGCCGCTCTCTGTCTCTCTCTCTTTTCTCTTTGGCTTTGTTAGTCGTCTGTATAAGAGCGTACATACGTGCCGATTTGCTTCCAGCTCTCATTTTTGCTCTTCATCAGAGAGAGAGACAGGGAGAGAGAGAAAGGGAGAAAATCCGTTTTCGACAGAGTTGGGATAGAAGAATGTACATAAAATGAATCTCGTTCACTCGTTCACTTTCCCCAACTAATGCACTGTTGTATTCACAGTCAGTACAATTGTCGCACTTACTCATCCCATCACTCACTCTCTCAATTGCTAGACTGCATCTCCCACTGTCTAACTGTCGGTCCTTTAGGGTAAAGTTAAACCCCTGCATCACCACTCTAATTCACAGACACAACTCAAAATGCGTGTTACAGATATTAACATGATCCCCATCAACATCAACATAAACTTTCCTTCAACATTTTTTATTTAACACTTGACAAACTTCTCAATGTACATGAGGAAACTTCTTGGGATTGAAACGAATTTTGGACTTTTGTTCAGCTGTATCTGTATATACAATGGAAAAACAGTGGGAAATTAAGTCCTTGTTTTTTTGGCTTGCTTTCTACTTTATGTACCAAATTAATGATATTGAAGAAATACTTGTTGAAATGTGGAGCTAAAACTCACAGATAAAAGTACTTGAAGGAGTTTCTTCTAGAGAAAAAATATCATTGTGTGTGTGTGCCATTCAATTGTAATTTAGGTGAGGTCCAAAATAATAAAGGATTTTACAAGTAGGACTATCGTTGAGAATTAAATAAAAGGGCTCTTGAGAGTTCAAAGTGGGTATAAAATTGGATGTAATGGCCCTTAAAATTTACGCGGTTGTAATTTGCAAAGGGAAAAAATATGGAGAAAAGGCAAAATGAAAAGAAATATGTATCGTAGGAAAGAGATCGGTAGAAATTCTCTGGAGGTATAGCTACATAAGGATTTCTTTCCATTCAGATTCAGTGGAAAACTCCAAAAGTACATGATGTATTGTTTATTACACATTGGATGAATTGAGCGGATAAAAAGCTTTAGACTGTTCAAGTTCTCGCTCTACCTCCATCCTCCAACGACTTTTTTTTTTGTTATCCTTTGTCACATCAAAACTCATTTACAATGTACAATTTATTTATATATACCTACTTGTTTTTTTCTACATGTGTTCTCTCTTTTGAACTTTGTTTGATTCCAGGTTATGCAACCAACAGTTTGAGTGGCATGGGGAAATCCACTCTGGATTCGCACTCTCATTTGAGACAACCTGGTGAGCTTTCAAATTATTTATTCGTTACTAATCGTAAAAAAACATGCTACTTTCCTGATACGGATACTGCATTTGAAATATATATATATACTCATATCCAAAATTTATCCACATGTGTGTATTACTACGATTTGCTATCCACAACAGTCGAATAGAGTTTTGAAAGTTGTCTCATAGACCATTTTTTTCAACCAAAAAAAAAACAACCACAAATGCACAATGGAATATTATAATCAAAGAGTTTACTTTTTGTCGTGCTAATTGCCACACACAAAGCATTTTATATAAGATGAATTGATCTACAAAACCAGAGAATTCCTATATGATTTAGTTTTTTCTTTCTTGTATTTCGGATTTTTTCATTTTCCGTGTAAAAGTAAGGGGGGGAAAGCGAGTGTGTATGAGGACTTTGAAGTGTGTCGTAATTAAAATCCTAGAGAAATGATTTGATAGCATAATAGTAATAGTGTACACGTAGGAAATTATAATGGCAAAAAAGTGTGTGTATGTTTGTGTGTGTGTGTGGTGAGTTGGTGAGTTAGTGCTAGAATATCATGGTGAGAATGGACGTTTGTTGAATTGTCACATAAACTATTTATATTGTAGTCAAGCTATATCTGTATCCGTATACAGGGAAATATTTTGTACTCTCGGCTCTCTCTCTCTCTCTCTCTCTCTCTTTCTCTCTCGTCCTGGCATGAATTTTTTTTTTCATGTGTGTGGACACAAAAAAAACTAGGTGCATATGCCCGCTTTTGTCGTTGTAATCAATGTACCTTTTCCTGTACATTTCCTTAATGGGAATCGGGATCTTAGCTTGTGCTAAGATGTCAAGATAACATGGAAGGCGCGGCCATATTTCTGAGCTGTTGATTGCATGGCAGAATTACTTACCGCATAAATAAGAACTCAAGCTGAGCCACACCGTCTGAACAACAGTGAATAGTCACCCTGTCCAGACGTACACATTGCGAATTGCTAACATTCTCATTCTCAGTGATTCTCATTACAAAATCCAACTTTTGTCCTTCTCTTCCCGCTTTTTTCTCTCCTCTCGTAAGCTCTGATAAAATAAATAAAAACATTTGCATAATGTTTTTTTATAAATCGGACTAAAATAAAGTTTTTTATTTTAGTTTTTGCAATATAGTAATCAACAAAAATTGCTCATTTCACAAGGAATCGTTCGAAATTACAATGGCATATTTTTATTGACAAATGCATAGTGAAATAGACCATAACTGACCTAAAAGAGATGATTTTTTTTTTTTTGAGAACCGTTGAGAGAACTATTTACAATCATATGTATCGAAATTTCTTTTGCACGAAGAGAAAAGTTGTTGTATATAGTCTCCAAAGTTTTATGGAGTTGAAGGAGCAAAAAAATGTGAAAAAGTTGTGACTGTGTACTTCCGCTATTCTTTTGTCAAGTGTGTTTGTTTCTGTATACATATTTGTTTGTTATAGTTTTTCATAATACAAATTGGGTAATTTCATATTGAGCTCTCTGCATGTGCACATTCTCTTTATTATTATTATTATTATTATGGCTGAGCATTGAGGATAAACATACCGAGAAAGGAGTAACAGTAAGGTCAGATATATAACCAATCCCGTAGTGTTACTACAGATATAACATAAAAAGAGAGAGAGAGAAATGAAACAATGGGAATTTGAGGGTTATTTCAGTTGGAATTTAGAAAGTTGGAGCGAGAGTCAATGCATTGCATATCCGTTGTAATCATCTCTCTTGACTCATTCGCAATGCAGTTTTGATAATGAATTTAATGACCAGTGTAAACTCGTATGCGAGAGTTGAACCAACATGCAATCTTGACATTACGTCCGTCCGATCCGGATTTCATCAAAATCCATATCATGAATGAATCACTGACTCACTCACTCCCTGAATGCAAGTCCTTATTGTTTAGTCGTCGACATAGTTCTCCTGCTCGAAATGATACTGTTCATATCACGTCTATTTTGTTTAAAGATAATACTGCAAAATTTATACATGTTGTCAATTATTTTCTCCCAAGTCAAATTTGCAATTTGTAATAACAGAAGAATTCATGTCATCAGCTTTAAAAAATACCGTCCTTCAGAGAGTACTTTAATATTTTCATGTTTATCTGTTAGATGAGGGATCTGTAAATTTCTTATGTATTTGTCCAATCAATAGCGCAAAAGTTAAAAAAAAAAAAAGGTTTCCTTTTATATGACTAATCTTATTGTAAGTTTGTTTGTGCATTCACACATGTGATTCGTAGGTTTACCATTTAGTTTGCTAGGTTGAATAGCAAAACTATACACACGGACATGATACTGCTCTGATTTTGATTCAAACTGAACATTACATATAACTGCAGTCTGCAGTGGATATTTGTATGACATATATATGATGTACTGATGATATTGAAAGTGTTCCCGAGTGACGGTTGACGTTGGGTTTGGTTTTGGCTGGGGTGTGTGCTCGGATGAAAAGACGACGAGTTGTGAAAGCCAATTTTTTTCCCTCTTACTCTTTTTACACAAAAAAAAATCTGTAGATTCTGACAGAAACATACAAACTCACTTGTGTGTAGTGTGTACGTCTACGTGTACAATCACAATCCCACAATATGTACAGTAATACTTTTCACATTCATAAAACCATTGGTATGTAAGAAAACCATGTACAAATACTCCGCTCTCATGAAACTTGTTCCACAGTCAGTACGACTTTTCAATATCTCTTGACCAAATAAATATAAGTTGACACTTTAAAGGAAGGTTTTTTTTGTTAATATTCAAAGTGATTTAATGTATAATACAATATTTTAAATGGATGTAGAGCTATAGAAGTAGAAGTCAAAGTGGGATGATGTTTGAGTTTGAAGTGAACGGAAGGAATCGAGCGTTAACTACCTTTGAAATGTGCTTGGCAATCGAGTGAAATAAATAGATAATCGTCATGTATTTGTTTGGACATAGAAAGAGAGGAAGAGAGGAAAAACGACAGAGCTAATTTTACATTAGCGATTGGCAGCATAAGCTGGAAACAATTGTTTGTCTTACTTGGCGGCGAATCAACTCGATTTTCTCTCTCCCCATATCATCCCCTTTGAATGTCACCACTAGCTTTCCCAGGGTACTCATGTGCATATAGGTAGAATTACGTCCACTATATACATACATACAATATCTAGAAACATGATCGTGTAGTATTTAATGTGGTGCAGTCCTGGAGCTTAAAATCTTTTGGGAAAGTTTGAAAACGTATACATATTTTGATTTTGAATGTTGGTTGAGTATACGTATGTCAATGTGGATATACATATGCGTAGAATAAAATTGTAATTGTGTGGGAGAGATAATCAGAGGATTTAAATGTAATATACATAACTAAATTGACATGGCAGTGAAAGGAGTTGATGCCTTGATGTGACTCGGGGATTTTAGAACTCTCTCTCTCTCTCTCTTCCTCTGTCATTGAATGTCTCGTGTGCACAGTTGAGCGTTTAGTTGTGTAGATGTAAAATGTAGAATGATGTAGAGTATATACAGTATACATATAGAGGAAGAAGAGAAAGAAGAAGAAGAGTTGTATTTGGTGTTTATAAGGGGGAATAATGGGGATAGAGGAAGACAGCCGTTTGTTATGCATCGCTCCAACCTATTCGGTTACATTTGAAACGGTTTCTTTTTCTCTCTTTCATTCGCTTCGTTTCGCTCGGTCTGAGTGCCTCAATGTTGTCGTCAAGTTGAGTTGAAACCTATTTGCTTTCTCTCTCTCTCTCTCTCTCTCTCAGTCTGTTGCTGCTGCTCCCGATCCACACACTCTGCTCAAGCTCCTTTTGTCAAGCATACCGCTACTTTGGTCTTTTTCTACACAGCAGCAGTAGCAGCAGGGACGATTTCATCTACTCGTGATTATATACTCACTCTTATAGTTGCTCCGATGAAACCATGCGTAAGAGTATAATTTCTGAGAAGAACCCTCCTCACTTTCACTATACAATAAAAGAGCGAGAGAGAGAGAGAGAGAGAGAGATTCGAAAGAGGATCCCAAAATTCTCAAATGGAAACGAAATGCATTTTTATCTTGTCATAAGTACATGAATTGTGAGTGTGTTGGCTGTCAGTATGTAATGTAATATACAATACAATTGCAGTTCAGTCGTGTAGTCAGAGCAGTCACAGTTTAACATGTCTGCTGTGGAAAGTTGCAAATGTAACCATTGTCAAATGAAAAAAGATGCATTGTCAACGGGAAAATCTACGAGTGTCTTTCATTCACATTCAGAGTCTTCTTCACATGTGTAAGAGCTTGTACTGTGATTTCAATGGGACTTTTTTTTCCCCTCTATTTGCGCTTATTATACTCACTTTTGCTCTCTTTCAAGTCTTCACACAGAAACTCGAAACAAGCAAGCTGAAACGTTTTTGATGGAATTGAGTGTGTATTGATTGAACCAAAGGCAATTATGAACAATCATGACGCCAGTCCTGGATAGAAACTATAGAGATTTGTTGTCTTCAAAAATGGCTTGACTTGGGATATCCTCGAAAAATGGGAAATAGGAACGTGTAATTCTAATGAGGGAGGATCATGAGCAGTGGATGAGTAACTGGCCAGTCAGTTAATTGTGTGCCGAGTTCATTCATTCAATCAATTATGTACACGTACAAGTAAATTGTTTACATTAGGGATGAAGAATATGTACAAGCGTGGACACACAGTGACTGTTTTCCTCTGAATTCCCCAACGTTTTGTATTCAATCCTCTAACTAATGATTCCCTTGAGTGCTGAAATGAAGGTTAGAAGCTTAGTCCGTGTGAGTAATAGAGAGGAAAAATGTGTGTGTGTGTGTGAACATAAAACTGGATAGAGAGAGAGAGAGAGTGGAGACTATTGCTCTTTCTATTGACACTTCCCCTAGGAGAAGGAGCGAGTCCATAGAATGAATGAATGTTCATCTAATTGTTTACAATGCTCAGTGAAGGCAGGGATTATTTACACTGACCTGCCATCGAATACACATCATAATACCTAATTATACGACCCTTTTATTATGTTTAACCAGCAAATCATCACTTGATCGAGCATTCATTACACTCACGTTTGTGATTTATTGACAATCCCATCGTGGATTGTGTTTTTAGAGGTATGCAAACTACATTCAAAATTCAAACACATATTTCTGAGGACTCTTCACTTGTAACTTGTACTTACTTTGTTAGTCCATAGTTATGAAAAGTTAAATACGGCTATAAGGGAACTTGTTGTATTTATAGAGGAGAAAGTTACATACCAATTTCCCCTTAGAAAAAAACATTGAATTTCTTCAGTTTGAATGATGGTGTGGGAAAATGTGTTGTGACTGGAATTGGCTTTGTCAAGTAGTATTTCATGTAGGCTGACATCAAATCAAAGGAGCACTGTTGGTTTTGGCACATGAACTGCTTCTTTTTCATTTGATATGTCCATGGATGAACGAGAACAAGGGGACTTTATTGACTCGCCCAACACAACTAATTACTTTTTTCTTTTACACATAATCTCTGCGACTTCATATATATATATATACATATACTTCATACGTAGGTACATCCATACAAAAGTGTGTGTAAACAAATATAAACAAGGCTGAACTCATTCTTGGAGTAAAACAGATTTGTGTGCAGAAATAGACATAAATAAATTCTAAATTCATACAACACATTCGAGGAATTTGGAGCAAATTCCAAATTATAATGAAAGATTTTTCAAGTAGAAACTTTCTACTGTTATCAATTATTAGAATATATCCAGTATGTATATGTTTGTCCATATTCCACTCTGTTTGGTATTACTCTGTTTTAAATGAGATTACACAATAAGTTTGGATAATAGACACCACAGATAAAGGATTTTGTGGGGAAAAGAGAAAAGATGTTGCTCCTGTTTGACATTCTCTGACTGTTCTGGTGTGCCCCTTTGATTTCAGTGAAAATGATGAAAATGCGCTTACCACAGTTAATGAGTACAAGAAAGCATTAGGAGGGGGAGATGAAGTGTTAAAATTGATATTGATTGCTCATGAATGTGTACAGTCTGAATGTGTTATAAAACACGTTCAATGTTCTATCGGTATTGTGCCTTTTGTACGAAAGGGATTGAACATCCTCTCTTCGACATGCAATAACCCTCTACGCATATATATATACGATGAATACGTGTACACGCAAATGCACATGTTGGACGTGAATGAACTGATAGTATCGAAATCGAAATATCGACATTGACGCCCCGACGTAAAAAAATCAAACAAGGCAAGACAGAGTACAAGTCGAAAGCATAATGGAAGTTTTAGGGACTACTTATTGAGGAGACAGTATATGTGCGTAATCACAGGGGCTTTTTTGACATGACATGAAACCTACTTTTCTTTTCCTTTCCTTATTATACTTGTATGTGGTGATGTAAAAGGGAGATAGCCACTCACAACTCAAAAATCTATAGTTACTCTTCTTCTTTTTTCTTTATTATTATATCGACTAATTTAGCTGTCGATAAATAAATGGCTGAGGCAGTCAGTCAGTCAAGTCCGTCCATCATTTGGGTTTTGTTGGTCGATTTTGGAGGAGGGTTGATGGAGAGGGCAAATGATTTTCTCCCCGTCATAATCTTTTTCTATTGACTCGCACGTAATCAGAGTGATCAGTCGGTCTGTTTGCAGTTATGTTCCCTTTGATTGCACCATTATTGTCTCGCTCTATATTCTCAACTCCCCGGGCTGGGAGAACTGGGAATGCACAGGGAGAGCATGAGAGTGAAAGTCAATTTCATTTTCAGTTAATTTAATGCGGAATCTAAAATTACGTTTTATGCTTTTGTAAAATGCAATGAGAAACAAATAACTTTGTTTATAATTCCCTGAAACTATTTACTGCACTTGAAACTTGTAAATAAAATATACAAGTTGCGATACATAAAAGGAAAATTTCCCATTGGACCCAACACATACTGATTGTGAGCTCAGTACATTAGTCATAAATGAAAGGTAGGGGGGGGGGGGGAAGTCGTATTTCTGTGGCCAACTAAATTGAACACGCAATCGACCTATCTCACTTTTTTCTTTTCTACCTGTAAAGACGAGAGACAGACTAACCACGATGCAGCATTTAAATGAACATGAAATCGTATATGAACTATCCATTTTTATAAAGTGTTTCGGAATTAACCTGTTACAAAAGTACTTTTGTTTCAATTTCTTGATGGAAATTTGTAAATGGGATAATATGTACAGATATATACGATGTTAATAAAATTATGAGATTTATATATTGTGGCAAGTTAAAAACTTATGAATTTATCCTCTTTTTTTTGTTGATAGACCCTTACCAAATGTTTGGGCCCACGTCCAGTCGTCTTGCAAGTTCAGGTATATTGCGTTCATTCATTGTAATTTTTTTGTCATTACATAGATTTATCCCTGATTCTATTTTTGACTCGTTTACTATTTTTCCTGAAACGTTGTATATAGGATCGGGACAAATTCAATTATGGCAATTCCTGTTGGAACTCCTCTCGGATTCGTCGAATGCAAACTGTATTACATGGGAAGGGACAAATGGAGAGTTTAAGCTAACGGATCCCGATGAAGTTGCTCGTCGCTGGGGAGAACGAAAATCAAAGCCCAACATGAACTATGATAAATTAAGCCGCGCTCTTAGGTAAAAACATATATAATATATATATTTTTTGTACTATTGATAGTTCAAACCATGACATGAACATCTCATATGATTAGTAGCATTCACTTAATCATGTCTAAATTTTAGGTATTACTACGACAAGAATATAATGACCAAAGTTCATGGAAAGAGATACGCCTACAAGTTTGATTTCCAAGGGCTAGCAGCAGCAACTCAACCCGCCGCTACAGATCCCACTGCGTACAAATACCAGTCCGATTTCTTCATGTCAAGTTATCATGCTGGTGAGTACAAAAGAAGGACATTGCATATAGTGTCTTTCGTAAAATTTAAAGCTAGACTATAAATATACATAGACATATATACACATGAATAATGATGACAATGGTACAGATTGCACCTATGAAAATGTAGACTTTTTTGGTTCAACAGGAAGCATCTTCCCTACTCCCTCGAGTTACTGGTCAAGTCCGGGTGCCAATTTGTACTCAAATATAGCAGCTGCATCTGGACATTCCATGCCACCTCATGCATCTCATATGACTTCCCACCTAAGCTCGTACCCTCATTATGCATGACCATACGAGCCCACTGCGTCTCCTACGTGGCTTCATTGAAATAATTAAAGAAACAAAGAAGGAAAAGAACGGAAGAAGTGAAGAAAGAAGAACAAGAAGTCTCGATGAAACAAATACCTACCGCTGTAGAAAATTTGAGTACGAAACGCAAAGGCAAAACTCAACTGTTGCTATCATGCATTAATGATAACATATTTGCATGTGATCCTATACTTAAGTATATACATATATACAGTACAATTATTAACCGACAGTTCCCTTTTCCTAGTCACTTTTTTGTTTGCATAACATGATTTAATCATGGTACAACATTATTTGGACATGATAATCGTCTCTAGTCTATATACAAAGATTCAAAGATTATGTTATATATCCATGTCTATTTGAAAAGAGATTCCGCAGTGAGAATTTCATGGCAAGGACTAATAATATATGTTATACATTTATTATAAAATACGGTTTAGGCTAAGATTAATTACCTATAGATATTTAATGTAGGTAGATATACAGTAATAATTAATTGTATGAATTAATCTACGATTTTACTAGGCGCAATCATCGATTATATTCAAGTAAAACAACTTTTCTATTTCAATTTAATTATCTAAATCTTTAAAGTTTACATACAATTTTGTCTCAAAGTTCTGTTTTTTAGTCATATATTAAATATATTCTAGAAAGTAACTACAAAAGCTGTATTACATGATAGTTAATATCGTAGATGTTAGAAATATATAGGTTAAATATCATAAAAGAAGATGAATAGCAATTACTGATTACAATCCAAAAAAATATGAAGCCGTATATTACACACAATATAAAATACGATGGCATGGACTGATATGAATGTGTAAACATAACCTGTATGGATAAACTTCAATGTATTTCTAAAAAATATGATATTATTACGTCTGCGGCTGTACAAATGATTATATTTGTAAAAATACTGTTTAAAATTATAAATATATATACATTTAAGTTTACAATCAAAGCTAAATAGAAGCTGAATATTCAAGAAAATCTTTGATATTTTTGTTTTAATTTCTTTCGGAGACAGCGTTCAATCCGAGAGAAAAACGTTTGATATTTAATACTGAAGATTAGTTAATTTACAGTCTGCATACTTGGGAAATACATACACGCAATTGAACGAAAACGTAAAAATAAACTCGTTAACCTCTTGCAGTTTTATGTTAGTGGTTTCCTGTTCATGATTACACTTTGTACAATTACTTTTTTCAGTGACGCATTTTATGTACTTTGCATGTTCTTTATAGATACAAGAATAGCAGTTTCAGTTTTAAAAACATATATGCAACCCGAAACATGCTTTGAGTGTGCCCATTTCCATAATTTAAAAAAACATATTAAGTATGATTCAAGTTTGAATGTTCATGTTTACGTACAAAAAAATAGTCAAGTTGTGAAAAAACCTACATATGTGATCTTGTCATGTAAAATATTTAGCTATAATATAATATAGATACTTCATTATACATGTATAATAAAAAAAAAAGATATTACCTACACTGTAGGTTCCCCAGCTTAAATCCCCGGTTAAATACTTTCCACTCATATACTATACTTACAAAAGTCCTGATTAAGTTGAATTTTAGAAAAGGTCCAGAAACACAATTACAATCGCACGGTGTTTCTTTTCTATTGTGTAATTGTAATTCTAAGCATTCATGTGCTTGGAGAAGAATATTTATAAATTGAACCAAGAATGGGTAATCGTTCTGAAGTATTAAATAAGTATATATAAATACAGAAAATTTCTTGCAATTTTGTGATAAGAAAAATTAGTATTTTGATGTCCATTCTCACCCCTCACGTCCGACATCAGACAAGACCCAGGTACTTACTTACATAATTATGAATGTTAAGTAATCAACTAGCCCTAGTGGACAACGTCAAACTATTAAATTATTGTTTGTTCTAATAAATAAAAAATTTATCATTCAATTATGAATTGAAACAAAACTTTATATATAATATATAAATATATTATATGTATAAACTAATACTTTAATGAGACATAAATAAATAATACAACTTTAATCATGTAAGTAACATAATTTATGAAATAAAAAATAAAACCCCAGAGTCAGAGTGGGAAATGAAATATCAATCCTAAATTTGTATTTATTTTTTTCTTGAGACAAGCCTCTATTCATACCACAACTACTATCCCAAACAAAATAAATGCATGATTAAGAATTTCAATGGACAAGCATCATACTTATAGAAATCTCAAAGGTCTAGTTAAAAATTTAGAAGCTATCTACAACTTTTCGGAATTAATAGAATATATTAGTAATTTCAGAAATATCACAGTTTACACTTAGTTCATTTTTCTAATATTCGAAAAGTCTGAAATGAAACAAATTTTAAATTCAGAATTTATTTTGATAGCTTTGTAATATTACACAGGCAGAATGAGATTTCGTCTTTCATATTCAAACATTTATATTACAAAGCGTGGTGAAAGCTTAAATATTCAGTCTTATTACTGTTTGAAAGAATATTACCCAACCAAATTCTTAAAACAACAATATCATATGAGGTAGACCGTAAGAATAGGGATAATATAAGCAAAACCACTTTTCTGCATATTTATGGACAACAGAACATGGAGAATATTTTAGGACAAGTTTAAACCATTTTTACTGATAAAAAGTATTTTAAAATCGTCGTTACACTTCTTCAAAAATTCTAAATGAAAGTAAACCGATGATTTGTGTTTTGCTCTGAAATTTAAAATCATTGAGAAACGTATTTCCGCGCCAAAATATTTATAGCGCTATAACGCTAAAACTAGGTTTGCTTATATCACCCCTTTTCTTACGGTCTTCTACATATGGAGGTTCTATCCTCATTATCCTAATTCCTATTGCAAATCATTGAAAAATGTAGAACATCAAGTATTAAATTAAAAAAGATTAAGTCCTGGACATTGGACAAGTCAATAATTTGTCTATATATACATTAATGGTTGGAGTAAAAAAAAGTTCTCTGTACCAATGAATTTAATTTATCCATTCTCATAATTTTGAATGAATAATCTAGCAACACACTCAATCTCAAAAGTCATACTAGATACAAAGGAAACTAGAAAATAGAAATAAAGGTTTTGTAATTTACATAAACTAGGCTTCATGATTAAAAGATTTTTTATAAGTAAGAAATACTTAAGGCGTGATTATCTATAGGCTGCATTAAAATTAATCAGCTGCAACAAACACTGGTTTAAAATTAGCTGTTATTTCACCTTCTGAAGAAGTTTCCTTAACTTTCATTCGATCTTGACGTTTTGGACTATGTCGATTGCGGACTGCTTGTAATTCTTCTGGATGGACGACTCGTACCACCGTCTGTACAAAAACATAAAATGCATGTCATAAATTTTATGTATTTACATACAATTCGATATACCTACAATTGAATCTCATATAATTATGAAGGTGATGGATTTTAAAATAACATACGAAAGTCTGTAATGGATTATTCGTAGAAATAAAACTCTGCGTCCCACAAACTAATTTTGCTACTGATTCAGAGTTTCTAGGATCGGAACCACCAAGTACTTGCTCTTCTGAACAATTATCCACAGTTTGTCTCTCTGATGGGACGGATGCTGGAAATAATTAACAAAAGAATACATTCAATAATTAGGACAATATACTTGTTTTGTAAATGTCATGTCAATTATATTGTGTGTTTAGATTATTGTAGACCTATGTATTTTTTTTATTTCACTCACATGATTTGCCTTCCGTTTGTGACAATTTTCGCATTAACTCGGCAACCCTTTCTTTTAATTTTTTATTCTCGATTTTCAATGTACTCTTTTTCTTTTCCGACTCTAAATAAACCGCATCATACATTTGAATTACAATCATGAAAAACGACACTATTGAATTTATTTACTGTATTAAAAAAAGTTCAAATACTTAAATACATACCTTGTTTAATCCTATTTATTACAGATTTATTTAGCCCTAATTCAGATGATAAATTTCGGAGCGATTTTGTAGGATCTTTGAGTATTGCTTCTTGAACAATTTGAACTGTCTGTTCTGTCCTTGAGGTTTTCGGTCGCCCGGTTCGTGCTAAATCAGCTACGGAACCAGTATCGTTAAATTTCTTATTTACCGCTAGAATAATAAAAAGATATTAAAAGTCAAACAATTAAATGTGTACAGTGTGTACGTCCAAACTTTTATTAAATAATCTAAATTAAGATGCGTATTCAACCAACCTTGGATTGTTTTCCTTGACGGAGGATCCGAACCGAATTCGGCTCTCCAAGCTTTTTGAACTTTTGAAGTTTTGTCGTATTTATAAAAGAATTTCACACATCTTATTCTCTCTTCTAGGGAAAGCCTTGTAAGTGGCATTTTGCTTCAACTTAAATATACTTGTACAAAACTATAGTCAGTGTTCTTTTTTTTAGTTTATAGAATAAACTTTATTCTATAGTTTACCAAATGAACAAACTCCTTCTCTTAAACTTGTATTTGTTTCCCTTTTCACAATTTTTTTCAAAAAGCTCCAAAAAACGGCATTCAAAAACTTTGCCACCATTTGACTATAGTAATTCGAAGCAGCTCAAGATGGGAGAATGTGACAAAACAAGGAAATCCATGCAACTTATTGTGTATTGACACAGAGTTTTTTTTTTATTTGCATATACTTACCACATTTTTTTTATTTTTTGCTGTATTCATCATAAATATGTATTATTTATTTATTGAGTGTTTCAAATACTGTATTTGTGGGTGCGAGGAATTATAGAATTATGCAAATTTTTTGTTGTGTTTCACTCATTACCATTAAATAGCTTTGAAGGTGAATCTATATTTAAAAGTTATATAAATTCAAACATATTTTTTGAGTTTGTACACACACACGAGTTACATAAAAAATATTGTATATATAAGTACATATGTATAGTTGTTGACCTTGACGAGATATGGGCATATCCGCATTTGGTTCCAGGTCGGAGGGGATGCTGATTCTGTGTGGAGAATTGGTCTTTTGCTGTATGCATGTTGAATCGATTCCACAACATTGGTGGAGTGTGCGCTATGTCCAACAATCTCTCAAGTCTACTGTGTAGTCGGTTCTCCTCTGCTGCTTCTTCTTCTTTTCATCCTTCCCTTCTGAGGAAAAGCATCAGCAGTAACTTTTTGTCGTCAAGTCGTCAATTGAATTTTTCTCGTTTCCCTAATCGCTTTCTACCGATCATCGCCTTCAACATCAGCACTCGACAATACTCAAATTCAAACTACTCTCCTTCATACTATTTCAGCATGAGCTCCAAACATCTAAGTTCAGGTATATACATCATTATATTATTATTATATTGTTGATATAATATGTGGTATTAAATGTCGTTAATACTTTACAACAATGAATACGTGACATATAGCTGGACATTATGACCACAACTAAGTAACTACTTCATTATTGTAGTAACTAGTGACACACAGGAAAAACTCACTTTTTGCTTATAGTTTTTGGCAATCTTTATTACCTTTCCCATATCTTCTTTTTTTTTCACCGACTTTTAATCATGTGTATATTATTTTCATTGTCAAGTATAAATTCGTTGTAAATAACACACAATTTTCAGGATTACTAAATGTCAAATGACATTAGGAAAGGGGTTGTATAAAACGAAAGGGCTTACACACTTTCTAGTGCTTTTAAATTTCAATTCATTTTCCCCTAAAATTCTCCGATATTTGTATTGGTGTATACAGATGTATACATATGGCATTGGAAACTGTATATATTTTAGTAATAGTAGGTACTTTTTCAGTCACTATACAATACACTGCGGAACGATGAGTATATATGTGTGTACGTGTACACACATGCAAGGGAGCAAACTTGTCTCCCGAAATTAAATACCATTAATTTAGTCTATACAAGCTGCAAATCGCATACGTATATGTATCTACTTATAGGATATGGATATAATATAAGGATTTACAGGATTTTCACATTTTCATCTGTCTACATTAAAGCGGTATCATATAGTCTCTATATAAGTTACATATACGACACCAAACAAAACACAGTGACCAGCGACTATAACTGTATAGACTCGGCGGCACACATGGCACATGCAAAATTAGCAATTTGAGTTTTTAGCCATGTCCTATGAAATTTGCATCCAAACTGTGCACAACCGAATGGATATTGATTTTCTTTTGTTTCATATTGTAAAGTCCGTTGTGTGATATGTAAAGAGATCATTTCTCGAAAAATGTAGAATCGTCCTATATACAGTATATAGGCTATATCCGTAACTACTGAGTATATGATAGAAGATTTCCCGTGCCTTATATACATTACATGATAGAGACAAATGACTGAGAGTCGAATAAACGTTTGGAAGGAGAGAGGCATAATTAATTAATGCTGTCCTCGCCGCCTTTATTTGTTTTCTCCTTGTATCTAATAATAATAAACTGACATTTCCCATTGATTTTTTTTTTCACAGGCTCAACGTGCCCCCCATTACAAGATGGGAAACTTCGGATATACAGCATGCGATTTTGTCCTTTTGCTCAAAGGGCTATCTTGGTAACCCTCGCTAAACAAATTCCGTAAGTCACAAAGTCCGTTTGATGTGTAACAAGTAAAATTAATCAATAGAATCAATACATGATTATAATACATGATGCTTGGAAAAATTTTACGATCTGTAGTCAATTAACTTAATTGAACGCGTATATTAATATTGAATGTTCGGGTGTGTTACACTTCACTGACAAGTCACGAGGACTCAAAAATGCTAAACGTTTCGTTTCGAGGACAAAGAGCAAACCACAATGTTCATAATCATACTTACGTACTTACTACTACTTACACAAAAAAGCGATAAGCATTACTGTCAACGTGCAAGTATCATTTATCAGGCGGTACTTTATGTCATAATTCCGCAGGAATACTTTTACTATTATTACTATAGATTACTATAGATTACGCAACTCTTTTTTTATGTTTTATTGAGCGTACCGTACTACATACCAATGTTTCTATTATTTATTTCACAACGAAATTTTCATACATATGCAATGACAGAGGCAAAAACAATTTTTACTTTGCGTTCAATCACATGCACACATGCACTTTTTCTTGTGTTTATACTAGTTACTTAATTATGACGTTATGCTTATGGCAAATGATAGATTAACCCATTATATGTAGCAATCGCAATTAATTTTTGAATGTTTTATTTATGTATTTGTCTATTTAATTACTTATTCAGGCATGACGTTGTCAATATCAATTTGAAGCAGAAGCCAGAATGGATCTTCCCGAAAAATCCAATGGGAAAAGTCCCAACAATTGAATTAAAATCCGGAGATGTCTTGTACGAGAGTTTAATTGTATCGGGTAAGAAGAATTGCAAATCCAAAGTAGTTGATTTAAAATTGTGCAAAAATTGAATTATGGCAAGAACTAATTAAATTCATGATACTCGGGATAAGAATTTGCAAATGATTTCTTTCAAAGAATCGGGGTTGCATTTAGACTATAGTACGTATGTACATGATGATTGTTTTACATCCTTCTTTTTTTGTCTTTAATGTGTAGACTATCTTGATGAGGTTTATCCCAATCGACCACTTCAATCGTCAGATCCATTTCAAAAAGCCCAAGATCGAATTTGGGTGGAAAATTTCAGTAAAGTAAACACTCAAGTTTATTATACACATAAATTTTCTTGTGCTATAAGTTATATATGATTCAAATTACTAAATATGACATTGTTCTTGTTCATATAGATAATCAGTTTATTCTACAAGATGGTGTTCAACCGAGGAAATCCTGAAGAAATTAAAGTACATTTAAAAGATCTTCAAGAAGCCCTCATTCCATTTGAAAAAGAATTAGTAAGACGGGGAACTACATTTTTCAGTGGAAGCGACTCATTACCTGGAATGGTAGATTACATGATTTGGCCATGGGTGGAACGATTGCCCCTCCTTAAACTATTTTTCCCTGACATCTACAACTATGAGAATGCCAAAAAAGAAAATCCGAAACTGGTACGACAGGATATTGATTTAACTGTAGAAAAATTGACAAAAGTATTCATTTTTGCTCATCGTATATATTTTTATCATCTATTCAAATTGATTAATTGCAGGAACAATGGAGACAAGCCATGAAGGAAGATCCTGCAGTGAAGGAGTTCTTTCTCACACCCGAAATTCACATGAAATTTGCTTTATCACACGCTGAAGGCTCACCCAACTACGAAATACTCAACGAGTAGATTTACACAACTATATATATATCAAAACGATTTGCGTCAAGTCAGCATGCTGCCATTTCACCTTCACAAGTTTCCCGGGGACATGATGCTTTCATCAGACAATAATAAATACACTTAAGAGAATACATTCATCAAACACACATCATCAGAATTCAAAATTAATAGATAGATAGAGAAATACGAAATACAATTAACACGTGATATTAAACATAATCAAACTTTGAAATTGTATTTTTTCTGTTGGAGATTTGTTTTAGAGATTTTTCTTAGAGATGTTGGTGTAAAATACGAAAAGAATTTTATTTGTTATTGGCTCAATAAATTATTTATGTTATTGATTTTGAATATTTGTACAAAAACAATGCATTATAAAATGATAATATACCACACGAATGTAACTTATAAGTAAGTAAGTATTTACAACGATTAATAGAAAATGCTTTGCACGGCTTTGGAAATAAAACAATCACATCAAACCAAACAACTATGAAGTACACTCATATTAATTCTTGTAAATTTCAAAACTGACGAAATGAACGAATTACACCTGGAACTTTCTCTGGCATCTTGGCATAATATCTTTATTTATAATTTAATCAAAATACTCTATGCAATCAATTTACATTAAACGTTTCTACTGAAACAGTCTATTCATGCAAAAAATTCTAAAGTCTTTTCGAGTCCATACTTGAGAAGTTTTATTGGGGGTATATTTGACGGCACAAAGGCGATGACGCAGTCACAATCAACTGACAAAAGTTCAACAACATCATAGCAAATCAAATTAATCATGTGAACTACATTCTCACAGTAAATTGCGCGCAATGTAATGGTGAAATGAACTTTTTTTTGTCGAGGACTAAATAGATCAACTAAGGCGACGGTGTATTTAAAATCGGAAGCCAAATATGAATATTCTGCAAATATCACTAATTCAAGTTCACTTCCGACTATTCAAATAGGCAATAAACTTGATGCTCCGTACTAAGTCGGACTTACTAATATGGATTATTGTCTTTACAAGATTACAAATGATTACGTCAAACAGATCCATACGTTGCCTTTGTGAGCCCGTATTTCCAGGTATAAAAGAAAAATCATTTCAGTACAATTTCATTCAATCAAAACCAACGGTTCTGACAAGAAGTTGAAAATACTCCAACAAAGCTCAAAAATGCATCAGTCAATTTTACTTTGCATTGTCGGTTTAGCCGCTTTGGCTATGGCTGATAATATCAAAATCACCAGCTATCAATCTTCTTCTTCGTCCGTTCTCAGCCCAACTGGAAAGATTTTCATTTCCACGGTTCTTACTCCAGCATCTGCAGAAGTAGAAGCCCCAGCTGAAATCCGACCAATCGCTCCCGAAATGACTATCATGCCCGTAGTTGAAGCTCAACGTCCCTCAGTCCTTCCAGTCATCCAACCAGGAAACAAGCTTCCAGTTTTGGCTCCACAGCCAATCATTACTCCAATTGTTGAGGCTCAACGTCCATCAGTTCTTCCAGTCATCCAACCAGGAAACAAGCTTCCAGTTTTGGCTCCACAGCCAATCATTACTCCAATTGTTGAGGCTCA
>JAIUND010001625.1:0-32416 GCA_034699125.1 Gisinianus flammeolus | reverse complement strand
TGGGAAATGGTCGTTATGACAACTCATCCCCTACATAATTTAATTATTTATGGCTCATTATAAAGTACACAACCTGTGTTACCTATTCTATTTTTCACGAAGCGTTTGGCCCACCAAAACACTCCGAAATAATGGCCCTTAAAATTATTATCATCTCAAACCTTTATTATTATGTACTATGTACTACGTACTATGGCCGCCTATGTATTATGGCCGTCTTATCGCTGGACTTACCAATGATTGGTTCTAGCTGGCTGAATCTCATTTTATTAATTCATAATTATTTTGACAAATCATGAAAGGATCAAAAACAAAAATAATAACCATGGTGATTTATGAAATCCCCCAAAACAATCTCGGATTGGCCGAGTATCGTTACCGATCCTTTCCATAAGAAAGCCGCACCACTAACCATTGCGCCGCTGTGTACCTATTGGATATCAGGACGGAGAGAATGACTACATATTCAAATGAACATGTTGTCATTTCTTCCATCGTCAAATCCTATGAGCGGTGGAGTGTCTATTCATGCACTTCACTGCCTATCCAGGTAATGTAAGCTCTCACTATAAATAAATGAGGCTGGCTTTACCAGATACTATTAGGATACCTTGATATAACTCAAAACTATGCATTTATATAACAATATACCATTTTAATTGCCTCATGAGTGATAGGCCGATTTTGTAATTCAACCCGTATTTATTTTATCATGCTAGAGCTTGACGCCGTACAAAAATAAAACCTAAATAATTCAGCCACCGTAAAGTACAGTTCCCTTTCCTGTGCCTCACGTGCACTTAATGCTATAGTATAGGTATAGAGGAGACGGGGGAGGAAAGATTGAACCACTCGCGAAAAGTAACCTGAGCTTTATGTCAAAAGGTCGAATATGAAGTTGCTCAGTAACAAATGTTCGTCTTTCGATGAGGATTAGTTTAGTGACCCTAATTGTAATTACAGTTCAAGAAGAACGTAATTATAGGCGTTTAAATACAAGTAGTCTTAAAACGGGTTCAAAACAAAGTCAACGAGAGTTTGGAAACCGTGAGGAAAAGTCCATTTCTCTTGTCATTGTTAATATTTTCCACATAATTTTAGTTTTGCCATAGTGTATATGAAATTTCCTTTGTTTATATGTGAAAATAATTTACACATTCATAATTAGTTAGATAATTACAGCATTTTTTTTAATTCGGGGGGGGGAGGTCCTTTTCATGGGGGGAAGGCAAAACTGAGCCACTTAAAGGGTCAAGATTGAGCCAGACGATTTTCATACAGAATTTTACTTGTGATGTAAATTCTGGTGTATACTGTCGGTTCACAAACTTTTTACATTTTATTTTATTCAAGGGAAATCGAGGAAGCCGCGTTCTTTCCCTTGATTGCCTTGATTTCCCGACACAAAATTCAAATTCGAAGGAATTTTTTTGAGATTTGTTTTTCTATCCAGTTGCAAAAGGGAACCAAATCTCGCAAATTTTCTACACACACAAGACTCGCATTTTCCTCGACTATGTATTCAAGTCAAAAGTCGTTAACGAATGGAGAAACTCCTGTAAAAAAAACTTAATTGCTCCGGAATAATATGCGAAATATTTTCGCATTCCCTTGTAAAGTTTTTCATTTGGACTCGCAATTTGAGAGTCTAAAACGTGTCAATTAACAAGTAAAGCGAATGACAAATATTAAGTAGTAATAACAATAACAAAGTGACACTGACATTGACAAACTTTAATCGTTCTTCCATATACATACTAGAGAAAACAAGATAATCTCATTATCGTCTCAGAACTCTCAAGGCCGGCAAATCTAGTTAATTATTCCACATACAAAACTTGTCACTTCTCACAATCTCTATTACGTATTTTCAACCGATTCGCCATACGCCAAAATAATAGTTATAGTTTACCTTGTGACTTCTCCATCTTTTTTCCATTAAAAATTACAACAATTCCAGTGGAAAAACGAGTGTTTACTATATTACGATTGACGATTTACGAGCAAAACCAAATGAACCAAAAATGCGGAAATACAGATATTCTGCGTGTGTACATAAAATATCGACCACATTTACAATCAGTAGCGATCCACATTGTTGAGTGAAGAAACGAGGTGAAATTGTGATAAATAATAGGCAAAACCTGAAATTTGATATTGATATACTTACCTATCTATGTAATGTATGAGAAATGAGATGGAGATGCTGGTCAAGAATTTGAGACGAGACAAAAAAGAGTCAACGCCCAAGCTCTCAGCTGTAATCTCAATCTCTAATTTGATATTTGATGTAATTTGTAATTTCAGTTAAAACAAAAGCAAAAGAAAACAAGTGTGCCCAAAGCCAAAATTGTAAACAGATTAAATGAAGATTTCCTTACAGACTTTCTTGTCTTTAGTTTTAGATTAATCTATTAATCAAAACAGGCATGCAGGAGAGAGAAAATATAAAAAATAACGATTAGTTTTAATGGTGAAACAATCAAATTTGAGATTTGCGTATTCGTAAATATTTGGATTTCCGTATTCAATTGTGGATTTATAGAATAATTCTGCAGGAATTAAATAAAATGCGGATTTCAGATTAAAAGTCTCTATTCATTTCAGTTTTAACTGTGTTGACAAGTCAACACAAAGACATATAGACGCTTCATTTTTATTCACAAAAAGTTTACATTAAAAAGTATTATGATCTACGAGTCAGTCGAACAGTACAATTAAAATTAAATCATTTATATAGAGTCAGAGATGCACCAGTTTCAATTTTCAAATTTTCATCGAGTACATTGACATTTTTTTTAGCTCTTTAAAACTAGTCTCATCGTTAATTACAAGTATAAATGTAGATAAATTTTATACGACTTCAATGAACTTTTCAAACGGTGATTCGGGGTCAGCGACAATTTTTTCAAACGGCGTCCAACTGCTGCATATAAAGTTTCAGTGTTTTTTTCAGTTGTGTGTTTGTCACAGTTGTATATTGAAAATCCATTAAAAGTTTCCTCTCTCTCTCTCTCAAATTACAAAAAAAAAATCAAAGATTCACTCATTCAGTTTGTACTTGTTGATATTTTTTTTCATCACGATCACTCAAAAAAGTTCAACTCTCATCAAATTCTTACACAAAAAAAAATACATAAAATATTATTATAAAGTCATTTTCACTGGCAATGAAAAAAAAAGTGTGTGTTATTAAAATACAGTACAAAGGAGAAATTCCCATAAAAACAGAACAGATTGTCAATCAGCTTTCCTAAAAAAAGTAGTCCTAAAATTATCCTTATCATTATACAAAAAGCTATATAGCACACTAATATTTTGTTGAAGGCTTTTTTTAACAATTTAATTATGAATTTTCATTTCCCCAAAAAATATAAAGAGTTTTGTTTTTTTACAAGTACGTTTTTACTATACAAAAAAAAATGCAAATGTAATGTAATGGAAATATTTAATAATGATAATAATTATTAATAATTAAAAAAATTCGGGTGAGATTGTCAAGTGTAGATGTGATTTGAATAAATGATTGCTCAATTCCAAAACCAAATCAACTTGTCAATTTCCTCTTGCATGGACTTTTGCTCATCGCTATAAGCAATTGGATTTAACTATATGAAGAGACTAAACGGAGAGGTTCAAAGATCTGAGGAAATCATCGATGGGAGAACTTTGACCAGAAGCTGTGGATGGAATGACTCGAGTTTGTTGAGCCTCTGCATGAAGTTGAGGAACGGAATTGAGCGCTTGTTGTTGCTGTTGTTGTGGAGGATTTTGTTGTTGTTGTTGGAATTGTAGAGTTCTCACTGGTAGACTAGGTTGAGGTAAAAATCCACCGGGTTGATGACTCGAGTATTCAAATTGTCCTGGATGATTCCCAAAATATTGAACGGATGGAGAACCGAATTGAGAGACTTGGAATCGATTTGAATTTTGTGGCTCCACGAATCCACGAAGACGTTGAGTGAGAGTGAATTCCTCATTTGTCTTGGGGATGTTTTGAACGAGTCGACTGGTGTATTGATTCGTTTCAGGATTGTACACTAATTCCGTGTGGTAATTGCTACCGAATTTGGGGGCTTCATTCGAGGATTGATCATCGGATACGTCGGCGAGAGAGGCGCCAGCTTGATTAATTTTGAGCTGTTCTGGGGTGGGTTGAGGAGCTTGAGGTTGTTGTTGTTGTTGCTGCTGTTGTTGTTGAGTGTATCGTTGGGGTTGGTATTCGGCGGGTTGGACATGGCCAAAGACTTGACGGGCAGGGAATCCATGTGTGTGATGTTGAACTTGAGGAGTGTATTGAACTTGGACTTGTTGTTGAGCTTGGGGTTGTTGGAGACGAGCAAGTTCATTTTGGAAATTGAAGAGGGATCGACCTTGTGGGAGGGAATTGTCCAATTCTTGATTGATTGGACGGTTCTAAGGGATTAAATTATTAAATCACATGTAAATTTTATAGAGAATTTTCATTAGGTACAGTATAGATAAGTAAGATATATGTTTGATTTGTTACCACGCGTTGACGAGTGTAAGTTCGGAGGATATTGTCATTGTTGGCGGGTTCTTCGGTGGGTGAAGGACGGATGAAATTACGGCCAAAGGGTTGGAGGATGGAAGGAGCATCAGATGGGTTTCCAATGGGTGAGGAAGTTGTTTGAGTGATTCGGACTCGAGGACGGAAAGTTGTGGGTTGTGGATTCCCGGATTGTTGTTGTTGTTGATGATTTGGGCGACGGGTTCTGGAATTATTGATAAAAAATTAAAGGTTAAAGGTTAAAGTGCATGAACATCATCGGATCCGCATGAGAAAACTATACGACATGAAAGACGTTTACACTTCACAGCTGCGAAAAACCTGTGATGCTAAAATGCACGGAACGTTGCGGAAATTGTCAAATGGCGCCGAAATGATACAAATTTCAGAAATTCAGTCTCACTGAAAGTTGACAATCAAAACTCTGGGATTCTCACGGAAAAGCTGTGTATAATATTATTATGCAGCATGGATTTTTTGTTAAGTATTTCGAAGGATTGTCTAATGTGAACTTTACACGGGACATTTTGACATATACCTGCTTCAAATTAAAATGAACTTTTTTTGTGAAATCTTATATGTAGCTATATAGCATGTGGATTTTGAAATCAGTTTGGAATTGTCTACTCAAATTTTAGTGGTGCACTTGTTGCCTCATTGCATCTATAGTCATTAGTCATTAGGATTCTCAAGCTGTTTAGTATTTAGTGATTAACTGGGGGCAGTTTGACAGAGTGTGGATAATTCAAATACGTCTTTTCCTTCTCTCATTTCCATTGGAGCTCGTTTGTCTTGCATTTATAGAACAGACTTTTCCCATTTCCTGCTTTCACGCATTTAAACTCCATTTGAACGTGTCTCAAAAAACTCGATACCACAACATAAGGAAAAAGACAAAAACACACGCGATCCCAGCGGGAATCCCGACACGCAACTTCCTATACTCTCCACACATTTCATTTTCATTTTCATCCCATTGGATTTTTCAAGTCTTAATCACCTGATAAATTACTAGACTTTTATGTGGTCAGCCGTTGTCTAATGAGCCATTTGAAATTATCTCACATTAACACTGTAATGAAAACCCCAAATTGCTATAAATCCTCAACTCTGCCTCTCGCAACCCATTTTATGGGCTCTTTTTAATTCCCTGCAAATTCACTCTGTCATGTCGCCTTTGAATCTTCTACATAGACATAATATAGTAAATTTGTTTCAATTGGTTCATTTCCTCTCATTTCTTAGAAGGAATTTTGAGATCTTCGGTGAATTTTTGACAAATTATATAATGCTCGTTAATTTCTGGATTATTTCTAAGAAACAATAAAAAAGCACAAAATTTTGCCCCCGGACGGGTGGAAGTCACATAATTATTTCGATCGGCGTCGAAGCTCCCCAATAAATAAATAAAGTCCCACAAAGCCGAATAAACAAAAGGCTAATTTTAATTTGCGACTTCACGTCGCATCCCATCGAATAATAAAATAAATTGAATTAATAAAGAAAAAAACTTGAGAAGGCGATGGAGCTTACGAATTGAAAACCAAAGGCGTTTTTTTTCTTCGTCTCATTAGTCGTGAATGGAAGTTGGACATTGGACATTGGACACACAGAGTCGACGGGATTATGGATGACTCGTGAGATCCCTTTCGATAAGGCCGAAATCCACAAAGTCAAATGAGCAAGGACAAAACGAGAGAGAAAAAGAGAGAGACAAACTCAGATTGAGATTGATTTCATCCAAAAAATCCCCCCTTTGTTTTATTAATGATCCATCTTTTTCTCATTCGCATTCGCATTCTCATTTGACTTTGGCTTTATAGCTTCACTTGACTTTGGGAATTGGGATTTCGTGCAGCTGCCACATTTCCAGTGAAAAGGGAAAAGATTGAGCATTTCTGTGATTTTTTTTTATGGGCAGACTTCAAACGTCAAATGCACACTTGACATTCCGCAAATATATAAGATATAGTTCTGTCAATTCTCCATTCTTCCACGTACACTTCCAATTTGGATTCCATTGTTAAAATCCCTCCTTTATGGCCATTGGATTTTGCACTACCAAAAAAATAATCCTGTCTAATTGATGTCCTCATAAGACATGAAAATCGTTCTCTTTGACACTCTTTCTGCTTTTGTACCTGTTGCCAATGGAAATGGAAATGGAAAGGGAGAATTGACTGAGAGAGGCAAAATCAAAATCTGATGATATATGTGATTTTGATAGTTTCGTTGCGTTTTGCGGTGCGGTGGAAATAAAGTACAAAAGTAAAAATTCCAAAGAAATAAATCTCCATTTGTTTCCGTATATATGTATGTATGGATTTCTTTACCTGGTGGCAACACGGAAAAGAGCTGGTAATTGATCCTCTGTCAATTTCTCCTCGACAGTTTGTTCAAGTCCTTGAAGAACATTTTGCGTGATTTCTGGTCGGACACGACGGAGAAGAGGTTTGGCTGGAGGGAATCTCTCATCAGCTTCATCATCTGCTTCTTCTTTGTTGGGGTCATTTGGATCACAGGGATTTCCTATATATACAAATACAAAAACAATAAATACCAAAATTTGTAAGTAGTACGTTTAGAAAAAATAGAAGATGAATATCATTCAACAGATTACAAAAAAACGCATTTAGAAATTATGAATCAAATATTAAATTACCGGAAACATAAGAGAATTCACGTTTTACTCCTTCTGGGTCGACATATCTGAGAATTAAATTAAACAATTGAGGAATGAGCATTTTTTTTAATGTCAATAATTACTTTGTTATCGTCCATTTTATATTTAGTCGAAAGAATCCACGAAAGAATCCACGAAAGAATCCACGAAAGAATCCATCCACTGAATCTGAACCTCACGATCAATTGTTTTTAAGTGTCTAAAAAGCAAACGGCGTCCAACTCTTACAATAATTTTCCAATAATCCGAAAAAAAATCAATCCTATGGATTCGTTTGTTTTGCGTAGATACATGCATTGAAAATGTGAGATGAGAATGAGAATGCCAAAGTCAAAGGGTGTGAAAACAACATGTGGATCTTGATCATGTTTGACTCGCGCATACATTTTAATTCGTGCGAGTAATTAATAAAACGACTTTACTTAATTACTATTTACTTATTTTCCTCTCACTCTCTCGCACGATTAAATCTCAATGCTTGTCTTTCTGTCTTTGTCTTTGACTCTTTTCAGCTTTTCAACAGTTTTTCATCTCACAAATCGCATCGTCATCATCATCCTCTTATGTAAACAAGTCCATCACACATAATTATGAATAAGAATAAGGAGTCCAAATTCACATTACGCAATTTCCCTAATTGCACTGATTATTATTTAACCATTTAACTATATTTAATTGACATTTGACATTGAGCGAATTTGAATTTAGTCAATGTACTACTAAAAAAAACTACAGTGAACCCAAATCAAATGGCACACCACACGTGAAAAATGTATAATGTTTACTTAAATTGAATTAAATTAAATTAAATCAAAATAGATTTAATTGTGCGTAAAAGAAATATCTAGTTTACATATATACAAAAAAAGTGAAGAGAGCACGCTTGGAAAAAATCCCAGCACCTTGAAATATATATACATATATACATGAAAAATCCTCGATTCTCAATCAAAACACAAGCACACAAGCACAAGTAGAAATTATCACGGTGGGAGTTCTTGTGGATTTTAATTATCTATTGTCGATGGAGAGAGAAATGTGGGTGGAGAAAACCACCAACACACCAACACTAAACAATAAACAAAACATCAAAATCAAAGGAGAAGTCAAGGAGTCGCATATTAAATCAAGAAATTATAATAATAGAGTGTTTGTGTAGACATCTCAAGTCTCAAAGTAAATAATATGCTCGTGTGCTCGTGTGGATACTGATTAGTGATATTAGATAACGTCAGTTACTACAAAAAAGGGAAATCATAAATAAATAAGTATCATCCTGACCACAATATCACAATATCAAGTCACCTTGTACGGTGTGAAAATGTACGGTCAACAGTGTGATAAGGAATTCAGATTAACTCTGTACATATTATTATTATATATTATTATTCCACATGTTCTTGTTTTTTTATATTTACGTTTGGTCTTGTGTTTCAATTCAAATCTCAACGAGAATTATTTACAAAGTATTTTTCTTTACTAGTGCAACAAAAAAAAAAAAAGGATTTGCAACATGCAGAATTTTTACATGAGGAATTGTATACAAATTAAAAATTAATGCTAGTAAATGAAGATAATGGGCAAATGGTTGGACGTTGGACGTCATAAATCGTATTAATAATATAAAAAGACGACAGAGACAAAGACAAAGACAGAAATCTCCCCCCCCCCCCCATTAAAATATGAACCAATGACTTGTGACTTGAGACTTGTGGACGTGGACACAGTCGAGAGTCGACAGTCATTGTCATTTATTATGACCCATTGTCTGTCGACTAAATGGCAAATGGTAAATTGCAAATTGTGAATTGACAACAGTCTAAAGCCTTTATCTTGTTTGGGTTCGTCGTCTTCGACTTCGACTTCGTCTTATCACATCGTTGTCGTCGTCGTCGTAAATCCTATAACTTGTGTAAAAAATTCTCTAGTGCATGTCGTAGCCTTTGATTTTCCCCTTTTAACAACCATTTTTATCTTGAGACTATATATATATATGTGTGAGACTGTGAGAATATTGAGACGGTCGTCGAGGTGTAGGGTTTTTTGGTCTTTGGTTTGTTGTTTTTTTTTTAATTCTTGGGAATAAGAATCTTTTCTTTTTTTTCCATTTAATCCTTTATCCTTTCGTAATAAGGAAAATATAAGGAGAAAAAAAAAACTAGAGTATTTTTTCAGAATGAAATCCATAAACATTTACATTAACAGAAACATTAAGAGGAGAAACAAATAAAAATCCAAATTACATGAACACACTTTCCCATTTACTCTTTATTATATCTACGTATATAGTCGTGAGGAGTTTGGAGTTGACTGTTGACTATTGTATACTGTGCTATGAAACGATGGGAATTTTCCGACAACTGTCTCTGCTGTTAGTATATATGGTCTCTGACTAATGTGCTATTTGAACGGTTAATTATGATCTTAATTGAGATTAAGGGTGTTTTTTTTCAATTATGTCAATTAACTATTATACCATTAACCATTAGCAATGTGTTTGTAATTGTAGAGTTCAAGCTTATGTTGTTCTCGTTTTATATAGTTATTTAGTTGGGTGAGGACGACGAAAAGTCAGGTTTTGTGTTGTGTTTTTGGACGTCATGTCGCGACGGAGTTTTACTGTGCGAACTTTTCAATTATCCTATCGATTTTTTGCCAGTGTTTTCTCACAAAGTCTTGTCTGGACTTACTGCATTTGTGACTTGAAGAAACTGCAAAATATCTTTCAAGCAGCGTCAAAGTCCAACATAATTTTTATATGTAAGCTCGCGTTGAATCCCATACGGGATTTTAATTTATGAAAACACTACAAAATCATTGAAAACGTACCCATATTTTCCACGGACTACGCAGTCGGTTCCTCGGGTTTCTTCTTTGAAGG
Organism: Gisinianus flammeolus; assembly: GCA_034699125.1. Taxonomy (NCBI): domain Eukaryota; kingdom Metazoa; phylum Arthropoda; class Collembola; order Symphypleona; family Katiannidae; genus Gisinianus; species Gisinianus flammeolus. The sequence continues at coordinate 22,321 of JAIUND010001625.1, read as the reverse complement.
AACCGTCATCTGCCTTAATAACGTAAAAAAAAACAAAATAATTCAATCAAAATCCCTCCATAAAACGGATTGAAAACCGAAAAAATGAACAAATAAGTAAACATATATTTACCTGGTAACCGAATGTAAAACTGCCATCTGTAATTTCCAAAACAATATTCAATTAGTACTTTTGAGACTTACATGATATTTTTCAAAAAAAAATCCTATAAATGACATTGCCTAGGGAAAATGAACAGTGTACATACCTTCATTAATATGGCTGAAATTCTGGGTGGTCCCGACGTTTTTTCGCTGGTTGGCCTCTTCTCTCTGTTTCGTTCTCAAATTCAAATTGGCCATCAACTGAGTTCGAGCTCCGGGAGAAGTGACTGTTCTGTATTGTGGCACCGAGCGAATTTGATCCAAAACTTGCTGTTGCTGTTGTTCATCGTAATACACCTGACAAATAAAAGGAATATTAAATATACATATATATAACGAATTAAAATCAATTCCATAATCAAACAATTGTGAACATTACATTCCACAGCAAGACTTCAAACCTCAACTAATACTAATTTCTCTACCTATGTATAATTATGTCTATGTCAAATGGACTTCACTATAAATTTAATTGTCTTAAACTAACTATACATAAAAAAAGTCAATAGAAATCTCATCCGATGTGGTGGGAATTCAATATCATTAATTCTTAATTCGTAAGGAAAATGTCACGGAGGCGTATGCAGAAGTTTAACGCCGTTTAAAGCCTAATGAGTCCTTTCCAGAGGTAAAGACGTTCAGATAATTAATTTGTAAGTGGAGTTTGCAGTTACCGCGTCGGCATGGGCGACAGTTGTCTAATTACCTCCAGTTTCAGTTGTGAAGGTTACATACAAAATCGAGTATACGAGTTAAATGACAAGCCCTTTATTTCTACTTATTGTACTAAATAATCCCAATTGTACGATACAAAACCAAAACTACAGTACAAATCATGTTAAACATGTTGGTATTCTCTAAACGGTGGGGACAGCCCAATTCTAATTCCAGTTCCAATTGAAAATTGAAAATTGAACCTGCTCTACAAATGACGCTCACATGAGACCATCATCAGTATGGATGATAATAATAATTATTGCATTAAAAATTCCTCGAATTCAAATGTACATACATAAAATGATCACAGAGAGTGGAGTGGTGTAACTTCACATCCAAATGGTGTATACGTATACGATGATGATGTGTTTGTGTCATTTGATGCACGCAATAATTCACCAACACATGCATCAACCCCCTTCTCGTCTATACTCTGTAATCTTCGACAGTCTCAACTCTCAAACTCTCAACAACTACACACAACGAAAAAAAAAAAGTTGCGCCATCATGCTTCATTTCTTTCAATTCTCATCTCTCTCCCTCTCTCTCTCTCTCTCTACCTTGACCACGTTATAATAAAATCCACATGAACATCAGCATCAGCACAAATAATCATATGGGTAGTAAAGCACACACAGTCAAAGGTACATTGACCATTATCCCTATTAAACTTATTTGTATTGTCAATCGTGAAGAATGCTCAATTCTTAATGCTCAATGCTAATACAGTCACAATATATGTATGATTAATCATGAGCAATATAAAAAAAATGGGATAGACATATCATCCATATTATCGTATATCCATTGATAGGTACAATTTACCATTTACAATTTGCTCTCGTTCTCTTCTTGTTATAAATATTCCTAGTCGCATTCGTAATCGTAATGACTTGGAACTTGAAATTCTGAATCACATAATAATAATAATAACATAAATCTACATAAGTATTTTGATGATGTCTTCATATTTAATAGTCATCATGGTACATCGTAATGTAATAGTAATTGTAATCGTTAAAAGCTTCTGGCCATTTTGCATTTTGCATTTTGTGAATTCTACAAAGACATTTCTAGTTCAACAGCTTCACTCAATAACTTATGACACAATCTCCAATAGCAATGGCAATAAGTATAGCAATATAGCAATAACCAAGACCAACATTGGCCGTGATTTGCAAAAAAAAATCCCCATTTAATATTGTTCAACTAGGTATATAATATAGTCAACAATCAAATGTTGTGTGTGTCTGTTACAATTCTTTGATGATTTTTTTTTATCTATAGGTATTGTTGGGAAGAGAGAGAGAGAAATTTCAATTCAAATTCAATTCAATGAGTGCACAATTCAAACATGAATTAATATGCAGAAATTGAATGTTGAGTGTTTGAATGTGTTTGAATGCAGGAGCAAGTGAATCACTAATCACACTAATTTCAATTTCAATAGTCAGACTCGAATTAACTTTTCCCTGCTGGCTGCTGGCTGCTACCATTGAAATTTGAAATCACACACACACACAATCACACACAATTATCTCTCTATTCACATTCAGATTTTTACAAGAGTATAAAAGGTATAAGCGGATTACGCAAAAGAAAACTAACAAGTGTATACTCAGAGCTAATTGTACCAGCACCATCAGTTTGAGTGAATGAATTGCACACACTGTGCATTTGTAAATGATTTGATCACGTACAGTATTTTTGAGAGAGGGGGAACAATTGACGTTAAATGAAAAGGAAAATGACTGACGGATGGACTGACGAAAAAGGGAGGAACGTGTGATCACTGACAAATTCCGATTAAAGTCTTATTATTAATTAGTTAATCGTATTAATATTATCCATTGCTAATTGTAACGTAACGAAACGACTCGGTTCAATTTTTCTTAGGACTTTACAGACTATGGTAAAATTAATTATTTTGACGAGTGGCGTTCAAGTCAAGCAGGATTTTTTAAATGGTTTTTTTTTCATGTCGGGAGTAAATGAAAAAATGAGGATAATTAATGAGGGGTATATAAAAAAATGATTTATCTGAATTACAAATTGTCATGGCTTGGTTAAATGCTAAATAGTTAAATGGTTAAATGTTAATGAGTGGTCTGTACGATTACAATTTACAATTACAGAGACAGAGTACAATTTACAATTAAAGAGACAGAGTACAATGGGGGGATTTGGTTGGTGTTGAGTTGAGTTGCGAATGCAGATTTTTATTATTGTGATGAATTAAGAGTTCAAATTTTTCATATATTTTCATATGAGAGGAATGTGACGAATGACGAATGACGAATATGGCGAAGAAGGAATGACAAATGTAAATGTAAATGTACCGTGCGATGATGAAGAGAATTGAAATTGAGATTTACAGAAGATTTTGAGAGAAGATAAGATGACGATTGACGAGTGAGAGAGAGAGATGACAAAGAAGAATGTCAAAGACGTTAGAGTAAAAACCGGTTATTGTTATTTTATATTATGGGGATTTTTATTGGAAGTTGGAAGATTTAGAGTACGACGACGAGAGGGACTGCAAATGTGACTTATGAATTATGAAGTTGGTAATGATGTTATTATTCATCATGTTAAAGTGTATATGTGTGAGTGTCAAATGCGGACAGTGACAATTAAAAAATTGTTGATTGTTGTGTTACGTCATTTGGGTTTCATTTCAATTCATATCTATACCTACGTTGAGTGTCTGTTCTGGGTCAAACATATATTTCAAGTCATGTATAACCCATAGAATTAGAAGGATTAGAATCCAAATTCCAAATCAGAGTCCCTACCATGACAATAGTAATTGGATTGGATTTACAAGTTTCGAAGGATCAAGGTTGCATTACATATTAAGTGTATATAAATTCCGTGATTATTTCATTGTCATTTTCTGAATTATTTCTGCGGGTTTTCATTGATTTTTTTTTAGACAATTCCCGTGGTTTTCATGGATTGTTTTGCTAATTTGGATTAAATAATTTATTTTTTTCCTGGTGAACTTCAACGCCGTTTCATAGTTTGCACTGCCAGAACCAACCTACACCGCAGTAATAATTGATCCTTCCGTTCTTCAGCTGTATTTCTTTGTAAAATTCAAGAATGGTTTGCTCGTGGTATAACTTTCAAAGTAGACGGATAGTAAAACAAACCCTCAATAAAAAATCTCAATTAGCTAACGTGACTCTAATGAATTTATTTACGATTAGTAGCTGGGGCAATGCAAATTACAAATTGCTATACCAATTATAATCGATAATCGTTTGGTTTTCATTAAGAACTTCCTTCGGAAAGTTCATTTTCCTGACGGCCACACGATCATAGGTAATCACAATTAGCACATAGTCGAAACGTTTTTTTTTTCTAGGGCGGAATAAAGGGATCAGTGGGAAATGAGTGCATCAAACAAACATCGTGTGCGGATAAATCGACACTTCGTGGATTTTCCTAAATTTCTAATTACAGCACCAAATTAGTTGGCAATTAACATTAACAGAGTGAGTGTGTATAAATAAATATTTACAAATGCGATTTTTAGTCCCAGTCTAGATTCTGACGGAAATTAAATTAAGTTGGAGCAAATTTTAACGATTTAAAATTTTGACGACCACATGCACCGATTTCAATTTGCGCACAAATATGCGACAAAAATAAATGAGCGGCGTTTAAATGTCGGTAAGAATAAAATGAAATGCATTGGAATCACACAGAATGGTAGAATTTCTGAGAATTCCCGACATCACCAATTGTGCGCGTCATATGAAAATCCTGAACTACTGATTGTGAGTTGTATAGCAATTATCACATTTAATTTCACGGCTGGATTCTAAAAATCCACGAGAAATTACAATTACGCTATGAATTTTTTAAATTCAAATTCAAATGGAGGAAGTTCTCATCTCATCTCATCAATCATCCCATCAATCATCCTCACACAGTCAAAATTTGTCAAAATGAGTTTAGAATTTAGATTCATTTCCTTTTCATTAGAATTTGAATTTACATTGAGTTCACACACAGACGTACACAAAGAATCCACATGATTTCCGCCGAGCCGAGCCAAGCCGAATTTGAATTGGAATTCTACATTCAATTTCAATCTCTTATAGTCTTAATCACTCTCAAAAGTTTCACTTTTCCTTGTCATTTATGTGGCTCACGCAAAATAAACGCAATAAAAAAAAACACCTCCCAATTTCAACCAATTCCGACTTCCGACTGGCGACTGGCCCTAATGATAATGAAAAACAATTTATATGTATAGTCTCAAGTTAAAATTGACAATTGACACACAAGGAACCGCCATTTTAAAAAGGACATGAGAACAACAACTACTTAAACGTATCAATCCAACCACACTATATATCGTACAAAGTTCCTTTCATTAAAATTACAATTTGAATAAATATCAGTATTTAATTCCACACGTTTGAATTTGAATTTGAATTTGAATTTTTAAATTTTGATTGCAAGCTCCTGGTGGAATTCAGACGTCTTCCACATGACACATTTGACAGCAGCCCCAAAAAAAACTGATACAGATTTCTATATGTCTCTTCCATTAAAATTACACACACACACACACCACCCTCAAGTTTTGCATTTTCCTCTTGCCATTTTGCCATTCTACATCATTCTACTTCCATATATTCTACATATATACAAATGAGCTCACACAACTCACGTCGTGTATCTGTATCTGTATCAGCATCAGCTGTGTGATCAAGTGACTTTTTACATTTACACACACACACAATGTGCAAATCCTCACAGACGTGAAAGAGAGAAGTACATGTGTACATATAGGAAAAAATCAAGATAATAAAGTCATCAAGTCACCACTCACTATATACAGAGGTACTACTTGAGAATTCCTCACACAGATCATCAGTGTAAAGTGTAAAGTAACTGTATATGAGTATACTTTTTGTGTGATGTGATGTGATGTGATGCAAGCTTAGTACATGTATACTAAAAACATTTAGTCTAACTAGTCTAATCGGAGTATAGTTACTACACACTGAATCAACTTGAAAAATTTAGACACACACGTGAATATGAATACACTCTCTGTCTTCTGTCTTTGTCTTTGTCTCTGTCGGCTAATTCGTAATTCGTAATTCCCAATTCATAATTTGAAATTCCCTTAGTGTTGAGGAGGTTGAAATTGAAATTGAAATTGAAGCATAGGCTATACTGAGATACTGAGTACTGAGCTGTATGACTTGGAGCAAGTAATAATACAAATCTGAACCGTAGGAGTGAAACAAGAACAAGAACATGACATGACACGAACCACGCCACAAAAAAAAAAAATCATAAATAAAATTGAACGAACCATTTCTGCCAACACAACGACAACATAACATAACAAAACAGAACAGAGAACACATTGAGCTATCTTATATGCTATAATTTATGATACCTATAGATAAAATATGTACCACATGTGTCTGTTTGTCATATATATCTCAGAATATATATATATATATATATATTTTTTTTTTTTTTTTTGGTAAGTTGGTGTGATTAGTGATTTAGGATTACGTCTCTCGAGATACTGTGCTGCTGGTGTGTGTCCTGTTACGTTACCTATTTGATATTTGTATTTGTATTTGTATTTATATTGTCTATATGGGCTGGGGCATTATCTTACACTTGCACTTTCTGATTTTCCTCTCTCTCTTTCTCTCTGTCTCTCTGTCTCCACTTTTCCTCATTGCATTATATTGTATTACGTTTTACCAATGTATGTATATCTAATGATTTTTGTGGGCTGGGAACTAAGAAATTCTTTCAACGTAGCGTAGGTTTTTGTGTGAGTGTGTGTGTGTGTATGTGGATTTTGCTTGTGATCACTAAATTATCCGAGTCCCAGCTGACCAACGACCAACTGCTTGAGTTTTGAGTTATGATTGCATTTTGTATAGTGAATCTCTATTACAGTTTACAGTCTGTAATTTTCAGATGTATATAGAAAAATACAAATATGGTTCTCTCTCTCTCATTTCCATTAGTGTATCAAATAGTCCTAATTCTTCCTAATTTTTATTGTCAATTGTGTATTCTCAGAGTATACTACACGAAAAAGAAATCTGCGTATAGTTTTCTATACCTACATTTTTTACGTTTTATTATTGTAGTTCTATTATGAATGGAGTGTATAGGTTTACTGTTTGTATTTGTATTCGTATTTGTATACAAAATGTCAATGAGACTGAGAGTGTTGTTGTTCTTCTGGTTCTGGTTTAAATGATGACCAATTTTACTTCTTTTTTTTTCATTCAGTTTGTATTTGTATACAGAAAAAAATGAAAATATCAAGGCAAAGAAGCCGGTTATTGTCCTCAAGTGTGTGGAATCAACTTGATCGAGTATGTGAGTGAGATGAGAATGACGAATTCCAAATTACCTAACGTTAGTAGATAGCTAGCGTTAGCGTTGGAGTCATAATAATAATGATAATAATGATATAAACAAAAGTTGATTTTTTTATGTCAATAAATTAATTAATTGATGAATGAATTATTTAGATGTGGTATTTTTTTTTTGGTGGTGTTCTGCTTTTTGTTTTTGTTTTCGTTTTCGTTCTAAGGCTGACGAGACTGATGGGAATTTGGAATTTAGAATTTGTCAATTTGTGTGTACACTGTACAGACGAGGCATTTGGGATATTTTTTTCTAAAGAAGTTTTCCTTGTAAATACCTAAACATATAAAATATAAAATATAGAAAATGACAACAAAAAAATGGGTGTCTGTGAGAAAACGTGGGTTCATTCAGAATTGAGAGAATTTGGAGTTGGTTGCATAATGGAGGCAGACAGTAAAGAGAGACGAAAGCTATATAGGCATATTAGATTAGTCATTAGACAATATATGTGGACAAATAGACACACACACACGCCTAGTGGTAATAAAGCTGATACATAATACGATATACTTAATGGATATAGTGGAAATAATGGAAATGGAGTCATTAAATCGAGTAGGTTTTTGTGCTCATTTGTATTCAAATTCGCTCGTTATTTTGTTGTGGTTGTTTTACCCTATTGGATTGGATTGGATTGGATTTCATGTAAAATATACGTAAAATATGTAAAATACGTAAAATGTAAAAGTGGAAATCAAAGTCGATGAGAGAATGATGATTGGAAAAAAAGAAGTTGAACGATTGAGGGAAATGAGAGATGAGAGATGAAAGATGAAAGATGAAAGACGGTAGTTGTAATTATGTAGTAATTAGTCGTGATGGGAATGTGATTTGAATGATGGAAAGATTGGGAATTTGGGATTTTATGAGTTGATTTGTCGATGTGAATGAGAAATTTTGTTAATTCCAATTTGTAAATTGTAGGGAAAATATTTATACGAGGGATTTTTTTTACATAAAGATGTAATGTAATATAAAGTGTGGTAATTTCCTCGTTTTTGTTATTGTTTTTTGTCAGAATTATAGGAATAAACGAATTATCAAATGCTTGTACGCATCAATCAATTCAGGGAAATATTGGACGTCAAACGAACTAAATAACGCTCAAAGGGTGATTCTTGGGCAAAGTAAGAAATATCCCTAATAAACCGTTAACCGTTAAACGTTAAACAACGTTAAACAAGGGAAGTCAGTTGTTTAATTGAGAAACCAATATGATTTCCTAGCCATTTGGAAACTGAGCTCAACTTCTATACATTTGCAATGATATCCTTTAAATCAAAGTTAAAGACTGAGTTTGAATTTGTTGAAAATTTTCAGAGTCATTTGCGGCAGTTGGACGCCGTTTGAGAAAATTCTTATTCAAATTTATATGATTCCATTTCAAAACTGCCAGGAGATTTTCCATGAAATTCTTGAATCTTGAATGATTCTATATTGACTTGAAATCCTTTCCTATATATTCTTCTATTTTTTATCATTGTCAGATATATGCTATAAAAATCATTGGGAAAAGAACGAACCTGTTGTTGCTGTTGCTGAGTTTGTTCTTGTTGCTGTTGTCTCTGTTGTTGTAAAGCTTGTCGTTGAGTTTGTGGGGAAGGTTGTGGCTCAATGAGCTCTTGTTGTTGTTGCTGTTGTTGTTGTTGTTCTTCAACTTGTTGAGTTGTGGCTGTGGGAGCTTCAGTTGGTCTCTGTTTAATCCGAATTCTTCTTAATCGGGATCCTGGTCGGGCTCCAGCTCCGTCAATTGGTCGAGGATTCCCATTTTCATCGACTGTGATTGGTCTTCGAACACGATATTTTCTTAAAGTCTTTTTCGGGATGGGACTTTCCTCAGAGTCTTGAGCAAAAGTCACAGCCAGTATGACGCTCACGACCAGCAGGATTATCTGTATGCATTTAAAATGAATCCCATTTAAATTAAAATGAATTTCCTATTGAATTATTACACTATTTATCTTGCCATAGGATTCAGATCAAGAAAAAAAAGAATCGGCGTCCAAGTACAACTACATAAAATAAATGAAATAATAAATAATAAACAAAAATGTGCTTACCAAGGAAACTCTCATTGTAAAATAAATCTGAGAGAGAGATTTGTTCAAAAAATGTTCAGAAAAATCCTTCTTCTTTTGATATGATTTTCGATTTTGATTTTTTCTCAAATCCCCGAAAATTCACCTACATACATAAAAATCACAGAAAAAACCGACAATGAAATCACTCAAAAACTCAAAATATTCAATTTCAAATTCAAAGTCCACACTTTTTATTTATTTTTGATCTCTTTTTTTCCATGTGTCACACAAACAAATCCTTAAATTTGACAAAAATTCCACTTTGGATTTTCCCAATCGATATAATAATAATAATATATATCACACAGAAAACCTCAAATCAAAAATAATAATTATAGTGAATGAAATGTTTTTGTTTTGTTTTGTTTATTTGTCTGTAAAATTTTCTAATTGCTCACCAAATTAAAAAAGATTTAATTAAATCCAACAATCAAAAACTAAAAACAAAAGTGTGTTTGCACTTCAACTTCTTCACTTGAACTACACGGAAAAATCCAAAAAACAAAAGTTGATATCAAAAAGCTTGGGAGAATCCCTGACGACCGTCGAATGAGAAATGAAGGAGTAATGAAACCCATTAAATGGTTTTATACAGCAAAAATATGAGTTGAGCGTAAGGTTATATACATTTGCCAAGAAACAGCACACACACACACACACACGCATCTTTCTCTCAGTCTCTCAAGCATTAGCGTTATATAGATATATAGGAATTCTCTCCCATGATGAGAGAGAGAGAGAACATGAGACTCTTATTATTATTCTTATTATTATTACATATTACACAGGTATAAGAAAAAAACGAACACGAAAAAAGTACCAGCTCACAATCAGTAGTACCACAATATACAGAAATACATACAGAAGCTGGCCACGCTGTACTTTTTTTCCTTCGAGTTAGAGTACCTTCTTAGTTCTTATACACTATACGTTACGTTACGTTAACAGCATTACATTACATTCCACTATAGATATGCCAATTCAAAGCCAATGAAATGAAATGGGATACACAAGAGACATATGGGAGAGAGTGAGAAAAGGTTTTATATGTCCCCGTCCAATGTCTACACTACTGAACACTTCTACAGTCTACTCAGGTTGTTTTCATTTCATTTCATTTTCATTTTCATTTTCATTGTACAAGATTAATACTGTTAAATAAGTTCATATTACGCAGAGAGAAAGAGAGAGAGAGAGAGCATTTGCATTTGCATTTTCTTACGTGTTGGGATGTTGTTGGACTGATTCTGATTCTGTTGCATTGTTATTGTTATTGTTGCTCGAGTTTTTGGCTTTGGCTTTGGCTTTGGATTGTGGATCCACGACGACGAAATTGGCATTCCCTCGCCGAACCTCTGTAATGTAATGTAACGCTGTAACATAACTCAAACGATAAGGATTTTCGTACGGAGATTTGAATTTGGTCATTTGAATTTGATATTTGGAAACTTATGTACGCACCTGCATGAATTCACGTTCAACGTTGGAGATTTGCTCTAGATTTGTACACGTTGTGAGGAGTTGTGTTTCATTCATGTTGTTATTGGTTGATGGTGATGGTGAGGCCAGTGGGATTATTGTTGAGATGGGACGCAACGACGACAACGTGTAAAATCACTGATTAATATTCCGTCATGTGATGTGACGTGATGTGATGTGGTGTGGCATCAATTGGACGATTTGTAGATCTTTATATCTGTATTTCAGACTGTCAGAACTTGTGAGAATTTTTTAAAGTTTTGAGATCTCAAGTCACAAGAGAGCCAGCACAGCTTTGATTTGATTTGATTTTAATTAATCAATGACTAAATTAAACGAATATACCTACTCGTCAGTACGTTTGGGAATTTAAATCATTTTTTGATGTATGAATTGTTCTTGTGGTTTTATTAAAATATTCGAGCAGAAAAAGTACGAGGACATTTTTAGTCAAGTAAGACGCCGTTTGTTATTTTTCTGCGTTTCGTCACTTCTCCACTGCGGAGTGTAGAAAACCTCATGTCATGTCATGTCCTTTCTTTGGATATTTAGACCGTATTCGTCATAGAAAACATATAAAAATGCCGATGCCTCGAACGCAACCATTCAAAATGGATAAAACGGTCATCAAAAATTCCAGGACGTCATAAAATCTCGATTGCAAAATTAAAAAGAAAACGATTTTTCCCACAAATAAAACCAAACAAGGTACAAAATGTACGTAAGACGTAAATACGTAAGTAAAATCATAAAAATTCCAATCGGCAGTGGAATCTGAATCTGGTCGTTTTGTTTTTGTCCACACACAGAAAGTAGTTTAGTATTAGTCGTGAGTTTAGATGAATAAAAAAAATCCGGCTTTATTGTCACCAAGCTGCAAACCCTGAGTCATTTTCATTTTCATTGTCATATGCATATATAGTGTCGTGTCAATAAATCAGAATGGTCCATTTGATTCCATCTCCATTTCCATTTCCATTTCCATAGAACTCGAGACGATTCACGGTCAGAACGCAAAGTTCATATATACATCCACTTTGATTGGTTCTTCCTCCAATAAAATTTCCAATTTCCAATTTCATCCCTTTTCTTCTGGTTTTTGTTTATACAATATATTTACGACGTAAATATATGTGTACAAACATATAAATTTTAAATGGACTTTGACTTTGTAATGGAATTTACGATTTCCTTCCTCAATCTTCAATCTCTATATAGAAAATAAAAGCCCTCAAGCCGTTTTATTTCTGTATAATAATATAAAGTCAATTTTCTTCCAAAGTCCAAAGTCAAGTGGATTCTCGATTCTCAATTTGCCATTCACCATTCGCCATTGTATATACTTTTACCTTTGGAATTTCTCTAATGTAATGTAATTAAAAATAAAAAGTGCGTATGCAGACGAGACTTTTTATTATCCTTATTACTATTATTATTATTATTATGTATTGTAGGTACATTCAATTCCGTGTGACTTTACATTTTCAATTAAAAATACAAATAATTATCCGTCTATATGTCTGTGAAGCGTCGTCGTCGTCATTTAGCATATACAAAATATATACAAACACACATTAGCGTTTTTGGCTTGGCTTATCTGATTCCCACATATAGGAAAGTTTTTCATATGCCGTTTTTCTCTGTCTTGGTCGCTTGGTTTCCGAGTTGAGAGTTGAATTGACTATATACAAATACAAACGTCGAATGTTTGAACGTCATGGTGATTCAATTTGCATTTTGCTTATTTGATGGGAGTTGTTCATTTATCTGCAGGTATTTTGTATTTAACTCTCTTCATACAGTAAATACTCGAATGAAATCGAAATCTCAATGGAATGGAATATGGAAAACAAATTTAAATACTCACTTGGTATCGTAGAGACAAATTATTATGTTATAGATATTATATGAGTTGAGCTCCAACTAAACCTACACAATACCGATAGACAGTAACAGCTAACGGCTTGTTGCATTACTGCAGCGTCTTTAAATTACAGTTTACAAATTTTTTTCCATTGCGCATTGGTGATAATTATTATGAGGGCTTCAAGCTTCATTTTCATTTTCATATTCGAATCCACCACGGCTTTTAAAGCCGTATTCCTATATAAAGCCAGCCTCAGCTCATCACATAACTCACTTTTATATTTCCTATATCGCCATCACTCGTTAAAGTCCGCTGCACCTTGTAGACGAGAAACATTTAGACGAGACAAATAAGAAATATAGGAAAGAGCATTGAAAGAAAAGCAGGCTGAATTCAACGTTTTATGACGGGAAAGCAAAGGAACTGACTAAAGGCCGAAACCAACCGAGCATCATCAACTACCTGCGCGAAGTGTGTGGCACAGCAAACGCAAAAAATTCGAAGCGGCGTCGAACTTGAGCTCTCAAAATTTTCAAAACCCGGATTTTTTTTTGTTAACAAATCCCAATTTCCACAAGAAAAACAAGAATTACCTAGTTAAAATTTAGTTGTTGAGTTTTTTGCAACAATGTTTTGTTTTTTGCTCATGTTTTTTATCTATAATTTATAGAACTTAGAGTTTTGTTGAACAAATTTTGTTCATTCAACAGCAAATGTAAAGTCCTTTTTCGGAGCTAAAAAAAAAATTGTACGTCCTTTGCTTTATTTCCTTTAGAAATAAATTTAAAATGGTGACTTATTGTCTTTGTAATTGCACTGATGGTGGTCCATCGTCATTGTATTTACATAAAGGCTCGTTCCTCGTCCCTCGTTCTGCCTCATTATTTCTTTTTCTCTTTGTGAAAGAGTGAGCATTTGTTTTGAGCGTTTGTGTATCTAATGTATGTGCTCAAGAATAATAAGAAAATGAATTGAAACGTATACGCAGATAGAGAGAGAGAGAGAGACTAACTAAAAAGGGATGTGTTCGCTCGAGAATCGAGTTAATTATTATATATACCATTTGAAAATTATTTATTGTGGATTGTGGAAAAATAATGTAAAATAAAATGTAAAAAAAATATGTGTTTGTCTATATACGCGTCCTGTCCTTTGTCCATTCTGCCATTCTGTCATTCTCCATATTCCTTTGTATGGCAATCCACATCTAAACGGGTGATGAGTGAAGACAGAGACACACAAAACAAAACAAAACAAAACATGTACAAAACGCATAAGTCACAACAAGAACAACAACAGCAATCCGACAGAACGATTGAAAAAGACAGAGGAAGAAAACAAAAAGAAAAGAAATTGAGAGTCATGCAATGAAAATTAGGAAGTTAGATCCCAGAAGTGAATGGTAAATTCACTTCAAATACACATATAAAACATAAAACATAAAACACATGAGTGCAAGGTAAAATCTAAATTCTATAAATGAAAGCCTATACCCACATACGCTCACGTGAGAAGAAAACTCTTGAATTCTTGATTCTCCTCGTCGCGTCGTCTACATAGGCGAAATTTCTCACTTTAGGTTTTTCATTACGTTATATAAGTTTATGTTGTTTTTTTTTTTTTTTTGAAAAATACTACATAATTTTCCATTATTATTTATCATCATCATTGCATTTGCATCGCATTGTTTTCCCATTGCATTTAGATTCACATATTGAAATGGAACAAGACAGTTGACAACCAGAAACTCTCCATTTCCCACTGTTGACTGTGTGAACTGTACTCTGTTTACTGTTAACTAATATCTTGACGGAGATGGTTTTTTCCGCGAGTGGAATTACAATGACACTGCTGGGCAATTATTTGTAGAGTAACTCTCTCTCTGTAAAATGTCAAGCGCAGTGTTCTCGGCCCACAGAATGACATTTTTAAAGAATTTACATCAGCACAGGAAAAGGAAATTCTACACTACTTTCAGGGAACTCTACAGTACAATACTTTAAAGTTGGGGTAAGACCATGGACGAGTGTTTTTGTGAGCGGCGTTGAACTGCTACAAATAAAATACGATGTATCAGTACCAACCTTCTACTTTTGTTTGTACAGAAAATCGACGTTTTGCATACAACAAAATCCCATGGATTTGGGGGTAAAAAGTCAACACTGTCATGTTCACAATGTTTCTCCTCGAATTTCCATCTCACACACACACAAGTTAAATAACAAAAAAAAAACGACCGAGAATGCAAAGAAGGGATTTTTGGGATTGTAAAGTTAGATGGGGAAAATGAAACTTTAATTGCACATTTCTCATCGTTGAAATTGAAATTTTAAATGGAAATATAGGAAAGCTTCTGCTCCTGTTTTGTTTGTGCATAAATATCCGTATTTCAATGACATAAGAAATACATTTCAAGACAGTGTCTTGAAGACACAGAAAGACGGAATTCTAATCTCATGTGTGTGTGTATGTGTATTGATAAATTTTCTAATGCAAGTTCCCACATGTTTTGTCAAGTGTGAGTCGAGACTGTCGAGAGAGAGAAAGGGGGGAAGAGAGGAAGAGTAAACAAAGATGTGGAGAAAGAATTTGACAGTTATTTTAGGTTTCACCAAAATGCGAACACAAAAGACACAGCTTTTTTAAAATACAGATATATATTGTAATTAAACACTTACTTGAAATATTTATGCTCGCCTTTTTTATTGTATTTAGTTTTTTTTTACCTACCTTTTCCTCGTCCAAAAAATCGACGAAACATTTACAATGCACATCTTAATGGCAGGTTATAAAAGGTATACCTACTCTATACAATTTAATTGACGTACTTATTACGAGCGACATTTTAATTTCGTTTTGTCTTGGTCTTGTACTCTTGTAATGGTAAATGATTGTGTGAATTGTCATTCATTCATTGTCATTGTAAACTGTGTGCAAAAGAGAGAATATGAATTTTATTGAGAAATAAAACGAGGAAAAAAAACTATGGTCATTCATTTACTTTATTATTTTTTTAAGTCGCCATATAATTTTTTTTTTTTAATAGATCTTTTTTTCCTAGTCCTTTTGTTTTTATTTTGTTTTTGTTTTTGTATTTGTATATTTGCACATTTTACATTACAGATTTATTACACTTTAAAGTTTAGACTTGACAATGAAAATTGCCTCAGACAAAAAAAATCAGATACTCTTTTATGTAACATTAAATTGGGATTTCCTTCCAAATCCTTTGACACTTTCAAGTTTGTGATTTCTTGCATTTCTTGGTTTTCATATTCTCATTCGTCATTTGTCATTTGTGCACATAAAATCCGAGACATTGAGATGGAAACCAAATGCCAAATTCCAAATGCAAAATGAATTGAATATTGAATAATTTTATATCGATATGTGGAATTGGCATTTGGCATTTGGACTTGGAATTTTAATGTTCAAAGGAAAATAACAAGTGATTGATGAACTGTTTAAGGAAATGTGTGGCTTCTTTTGTTGTTACTTTGTAGTGATGATGATGATGAGCGATGATATCAAAACTGGATGTCACACTGACTTTGCATAGATAATTTAAAATCCATTAAACTAGTTTACTTGTTTTTTTTTGTTTGTTGACTTTGTGTGGTTTGGAGTTTGAACAGACGTAAAAGATATTTTCAATGTCAAGGACTTTTCTTAATCCTGAATTTGATATGGAAATCGAAGTGGGACAAACAATATCGAAAATTGAATTCATCAAAAGAAGTGAAGAATTTCAATTTCAATTTCAACTTCAAATATGTACTCAACAAGAAAACAAGTGACAATCAGTCAAAATCAGTAACTGCAATAATTGGATTGTATAACTTTAAAAGTTGTCGTCCCCATCTCCAAGGCTTCTTCCTGCCCACCTAATTGGCAAATTCATGTAGAGATTCATTAAAAAAAAATTTTAATGATTGTAAATTGTCAATCATTATTCATTATCTTTAAATTGACTGCGCACTTGGAATCAAGATGGATATCGAAAGAAATCTTTTGTCTCATCATCATCCTGAAACGCGTTCAAAATTGGACCGGCGTCAAAGTACAACAAAATCCAAATATTTTCATGATAACCTATACATGTATAACAAATCAAAAAATTCTTGACAAAGAAACACCAAAGAAAATCCCATAAATTAAAAACAATACACACTAAAAATTGAAATTCCACAGTGCGACTAGGAAATTTACTTTTCACACACAATGGGAATCCACACACGTAACTATTAATCATAATAAAAATATCTTTTACCGTTTACAATGGCAATGCCAATGACAATGACGAACCTCAAAATTCCAACTACATACGATATACAGATGTATTGGCAACTGTATCAAACATCACACAATTCTAATTCCATTCTATTCTAAATGTGAGTTGGAATTCTAAAGTCTGAATTCATATAGCAAATCTCGGATCTCAAAGCTTCAAAGCAGATAAACGAAAAACGAAAAACGACAAACGTAAAGTCATTGAGTCCCTCAAAAAAAAAACTCAAATACTTACTACTTACATAATAAATCCTTGTACTGAAAATCGCTCTCGTAAATCTCTGTTGTCTGTGTTCTCCACTGATTCTATGGAAAAGTCAAGGAATTTCTCGACTAATAGTATAACATATACAACAAACAAAACACGCACATTCGTATTTCACATTAGGAAATCATTTCTTTTATGATTCTTATTATTTAATATCAGACCAGAAACGAATGATGCTGCTGATCAAAAAATCAGATTGTCTCTCTCTCTCTGCTCAACATGGAAATCTACCATCTCAATTCTAAATCTACATCCAAATAAGTCCATACGGGAAATCGAAATCAAAATCAAAACGGGAAATAACTGCACCAGAGCACAGAGCAAAATGTCATTCATAATCATACGTATACAATGTGTATGAAAATTTCACATTTCTCATGGGCATTTGAGAGAGAGAGAGAGAGAGAGAGAGACTCAACTTCAGCTCCCACTTTAAATTTTAACCTCAGTTAACTGTTAAATATCCCAACCAAATATATATGTAGGCAAATATATAGATAACTCAATACACAATCAGTCAGCCATTGCATTGTTCAAGTCAAATCACATACAATTAACGAGTGTCACAAAGTTCGATTGGCATTTTTTTTTCTGTTTGTGTTTACGTTTTGCGTTGGTCCAAAATTACGTATATATATTTTATGGTTCTGTCCATACGTTTGTTTTGTTATTGTTATAACTAATTCTTGTAATAGTCTCACTTGTTCGTCATTTTTACACCTTTTACTATTCGTACTACTCGCCTAAGCTGTATATATATCGTACATGAGATTCCCATGCACATTTTTTTTTCCTTTTCTTAATCATCATATTATATTGTCTATCGTAAAAACGTTCACGTTTAGAGCCATGAGGCTAAAGCTACATAAAGCTAAATGTTACAAAGTGAAGGAAATGCACTAATACGAAACACTGCAAAATAAATGTGTGTGTGTGTGTGGAGTTGCGAAAAAAGGAGCGAAAAATGAAACTAAAGACAATGAAAAGGAAACTCTCGATAGAAAATCATATAGTAATAATACATAATAGTAATAGTAATAGTAATAATAATAATAAGTTTCTGTCTGACTTGAGACTCGAGACTTGTGAGACTTGTGAGACTTGTGAGTAGGTATATGTAAAAAAATTGGCAATGTGCTAAATTGGTGATGGGGGGAATTGTGTGACGGGAAATGCTCATTATTTGTAGAGAAGAATACTTCAATAGACTCAAAGAGTACATTTAGTAATGATATGCTACGTGATATTGTTCGCTATATTTCGTGTCACTGTCGTGAGTTGTTTGTTGTTTTCTTTGTCTGTATTACGCATTTCTTAGTTGGTATTTAAAAGTTCTCTCGTTGTCATTCTTTTTCTTTTTCTTTTTCTTATGTGGTGGAGTCAAAGGTAAAAAAGGTAAATGCAAAATTATGATGATGCATGATGATGAATGTTTGTTGGGGTAGGCGACTTTGGGACTTGTAATAAAATATTTAATCGGAATTGATATTACAAACTTTTTTCAAATTATTTTGGAATATTGCAGTTTATGTAATTGTAATTGTAATTGCGGATTGCGAGATTGCGACTTTGCGACAGTTCAATGCAAAATGCACGTAGTATAGTTTTGACTTTTGCAAATTCAAAATTTGAAGAGATTTGCAAATGTTTGTTTTGTTTTGAAGGAAACATCCCCGTGTAAGGACTTTCTGGAGTTTTACTTGTCATGGGGATGAAATGGGAAGCAACGAATGGAACAACCTACCGTCAACATACCGGGCTCAAAACGTCGAATATTGTAAACCGCGGCGTTGAAGTTCAGCACCCATTTTCATTAATTTTCATTGATTCTACATAGTGAAACATGAAAAAAACAGACTACCTCCACTCCAAGTGGGATGATCCTGTCATATTTAATTACAAACGGCGTCAAACTCCACCAAATTCCCGGCTAAATTTTCCAAAATCCTCCAATTCGTCCCTGTAAAAAAGCATTGATTCCATCTCTCCTCTGCTCCATTTCAAGATTCAACTCAAGCTTTTTTATTGTCTCCATGAATTATTATTACGATTCGTTTTAATCCCACTGAAATCAAATCGAATCAAATCTTAATCCATACATTGTATTCAATTCATTTGTTTAGTCTTGTGTTTTGTTTTGTTTTATCGTTGTTATTGTTGTTTTTTTTTGCCCTTTTACCCTTGCAATAAATTTTTCCCTTGCCATTCAATTTACAAACATTCAATCAGCATTCTCTCACTTTTCTTTGCCTTTGCTTTTGCCTTTGGTCTTCCCATTGTCTTTTCAATTCATCACATATCAAATTCTCACAGTATATATTCATTCCCAATAGAAATCAATTGACTATATATATATATATGTATGTATACAAAACAAAGCGCAAGCTTTTGTCTGTCTCGTGTCGATTTCGATGTCGATGTCGTGTGAATTGTGAATGTGATGCAGACAAAAAAAAAATTCAGAGCATATCTCCAATTAAATTAATACAACACCACAGCAGCTGCTGCAACTATACAAAACGACAATCAGGTATCAGAATATAACCTAATCAGAATATCAGTACATATTGACACACGGTGAATTCCATTTGGTTTTTGCTATTGACTCTTATTGTTCTCCACACAGCAGTTGCGGCTCGAACCCTATTAAGATTCCAAGTATGACTAAAAATCTAAATCTTACAATGATTGTTATAGTACTTTACTTAATAATCTTTTGTCATTGTGTTACATATTGTTCCATTCATGTGTGTTTGTGTGTATGTGTGTTTAAATTTTTATGTAATTGTTTTGGTGTCTCGTCTATACAGCTTCAAATCACACACACAGTCACTTCTGGTTTTTTTCATTGCGTATATATGATTTTGTCACTGACTCATTGTATTTGTGTATTGACAGTAATCACTGCTGTGTGTTTGAGGATATTGAAACATATACATTCAAATGGAAATTGTTTGGGTTTGGGGTGTCAAATGAATGACTGAATGAGACGTGCTTGGACAGGAATACCTGTACACAAACAATTAGAGTCAGAAAATTTACACACCTTCACTTTTCACTTCCCGCACATTGCTTTTGTTCTTATTTTAATTTTGATTTTAATTTTAATTTTAATGCCAAAATATTTATATATACATATATAAGTAGTTCACTCGTAATTTGCAAGTGTTCATGTCTTGATGTGGTCTTTTGTAGACTGTCCCATTAGTTTATTTCACACTATATACCTGTATGAATACTCTATGAATAGACAATGCAAAAGGAGTCAATATCTTCTGTTTATAGTATTAGTTATATTATATTAGACTATGAGAGACATTTGGGAATTTAATTAATAGACTGGTTCTCATTTTATCATGTTATGACGGACATATACGTATCGTACGTATATACAAAAGGATTGTTGACTATATTTGATGTTTGATATGTTTAGTGTGTGGTGTACACACGAGTCAATTTCAAATTTCAATACAGATTACACATGCCGTAACTTTGATCTTACCTATATATGTCTGTGGGTTACTCATAATAATAATATACAATGGAAAATGAGAACAAGAAGCCAGAATGTCGGTAGCAAAAAAGGGGAGACTAATAGGATTATGGTCAACAAATGCACATACAAATACATTGGGCTAATGCTAATGCTATTGCTATAACTGTTAATGCTAATTCTAAAACAAATAGTGCACAAGTGTGCTTGTGGGGAGCACTCGGCATATTTCATTCATGAGAAGCAGTGAATTTTCTCACGATCACTATATACTATATACACACCAAAATATATGATGAAACAACTCGAATAATTGTGTATCCATATCCATTTTGATATAGAGATTGTCTAGTGACTGTCAATAGAATTGTAGATGTGTGTATTCAAGTTGAATGAATGTGTGGAAAATGATCGGAATAATTTGATACAGATTTATGCGTAGTATCAAAAAATCAAAAATCAAAGTGTTGGTTGGATTACATTAACCATTTATTTATTGTACGATATATATTGTGCATTGTTTGCATGTTTGGATTATTCTATGTACGTACATTTGGATTATTCTATGTACGTACATTTGGATTATTCTATGTACGTACATTTGGATTATTCTGTGTTAAAGTTCATTTGTATAGTATATTGTACTTGTGGCTGTGGCTGTGATTGTACTTTAAGTCATTTGGGATCGGCAAAATATTTTTAATATATATACGTAAGATATGTACAGGTGAAGTAGTTCACGCTTTGATTGAGCTCATTACTCATGACAATGACTGCGACTGCCGATTACTGTGCAGATTCAATTCACTAGACATTTTTCATTGTATTGTACTGTGTTGTATGGTATTCTAGTTTGTAGTTCGCATTGAGATTTGTAATAATGAGTAATTAGCGATTATTAGTAATTAATTACCCATTGGATTTATAATTATAATGCCCATGATAATTGCTATTCAATGTTCAGAGTTCAGACGCAATTGCAAAAAAAAACAAAAGAAACATGTGTTGATTCTTGATTCTTGTACAAAGTTCAAATGCTGCAGGGAATTCTTGGTCATTTATTCACATTTGAGATTGGAGATTTGCATATGCGAAATTAATGGGTTTGCAAAATTTCATAAGGTATATTTTTGTAAATATAGATTTGAATTTTAAGGGGATTTTGCAATATGTCCATTTGAAAATGATGTTTGTCTTAGTTCAACGCCGTTTAATAACTTGTCTCAGAATTTCTGGAATACGAGATTTGCAGTTTTCGAAAGTAAGGGGAGCTTTGCACACTGCGCCAGGAGCTGATATTTTCGCTCAAAAATCACCAGCCCCTACTGGCACTATTAGCATTAAGAAACTCATTTGGTCAGGAAAATAGTTGAGTGGCGTCAAAGTTCATCATAAAATGTACGAGTTGTATTTACAAAGGACCCTATCGGTTTTCATTGGTAGGCTGGGCCCACGACGCATACAAGCGCTCGCGTTTCTGGATGCCAATTGTGCAACTTTGAAACCACAACACTGAAACCGTCTGGCAAGGGCACGTTTGTGTTTTA
>JAIUND010001624.1:0-32416 GCA_034699125.1 Gisinianus flammeolus | reverse complement strand
AATAAGAAAATCATCATTTCCAGGTTTTCTTGAGCCCCCCTCCCCTCTTTTGATAACGTAATTTGTGAATGATTCCTTACTACACACAATGTGAGTGACTGACGTATTTTAGCGAAGTAATAACAATAATTTTTCTTGTTCTGTCTGTGTGAAATTAAGTAAAATATTCATTTGTTTTTTTTTGTATTTATATATACTGAACAGAATAGACTGATTATATTATACATAAATATTTTTGACCCGAAGCTGAGATGACCGCTAGCTCGGGTGGTACTGGAGTTGACTGGAACTCTATCATAAAACCGTTTGTGACCTTTTCGGTGGGTTCACTCGTCAAAAATGAATTAAATACTCTGCTAAAGGCTATAGTTGAAAGGTATGTCATCGCTTTTTTGTACAAAATCAAATTTAATTTATTGTAATACAATAAAAAACGGGACAAAATATTATTATCAATATTTTGGTTTTTTTTCCTACTTTTGACGCAAATATAAAAATATATACATTTCCGTCATATTATTCATGAACAATGAACCTGCCAAAAAATGTAAACTGACTAAATTGAATGCAACCTTTAACCTCATGTATAAATGATCACACAAATTTATTCTTTATTGCAGTGAGAAAGAGTTGAATGATTCAGCAATACCAGATCATCCTCATGCTGTATTTTACGATGTTGTCACCGTTTTGGCTGCGCGTATGTTAACTATTTTAATTTTCTCAAATATTTATTTATTGGTGTATTGTACAAAGTAGAAATTTCATATAGTACAAATACATGGTTGACTCTTTTAAGAAATATTTATATAGTCAGTAATTCTATGTTATTGTCTTCATTTTGTAATCGTTTTCATTACAGATGTCATTACAGCTGCAACTGAATCGGAATTTCGTAAGTACAAATTACCATCATGAAATATTGGGTCTTTGATTGAACAAAAGAAAAACGTAAAAATAATGTTAAAGTGCCCTTCATATTTGTGTAACTTTTATTTGGTATTTTGACATTGTAGTTTCCCGTTCTAGTTTCCCTCTGGCATGTCAAGCAGCAAAGATTTTATGTGAATCCCTTCTTAAACGTATGCCACATATTCTGCAATCTCCTCATCCGATATTGACTGTAAAGATATTTGTCAATATCATACAGGTATAAATTAATACAAAAATATAGATACATGCAATATTTTTTTCCAGAAAAATAATATTTATCTTGTAGTACAAACATATAGGTGACATAAAGCGTCGATTAGCCATACATCGGTTTAGTAGCAATATGAACCATGTGTGGTGTAATATAGAAAAGGATTAAATGAATGATTATTATTTTCACAGGAGTTTTGCACTGGTAATTTACTATTCTCTGAGGAGGACGTTGCAAATATGTTGGCTTTATTACGTAATCAAGAATTGCCACCTAAAATTCAATCTACAGCTCCAAGTAATTTTCATGATCATTGAATAAAATTTATTCAATAAATATAATAGTAAATTATTATCATGTAATAAGTAGATATGCATATAACTCAACTTAACACAACTCTTCGTCTTTGTCTTTATTATTATAATTCAAATCTTTAGATAGCTGGGATAAAGAAGGTACAGCAGCTGTGAAAGAAGTTCGTCGAAATCGCCTTGACCCCTCAGTTCTCTTGTATGACCAAATTGCAATGCCGGTTATGAGTATGCCTGACAAACCCTTAAATGTAATTAAATATCCTCCAAATATTTTTCATTATCAATTCATTTCTTACACATTTTTTTGCATACCTATAAGCAAGAACATGTTTAATATCATTCTTGAAAATAATTTCATTTTTATTTTAGGAATTGTTTGCACAAGAAGTCCGTCAAATATTTCAAACCTTAAGAGCGGGTCAAAAACTTGTTGAATATTTTTTAACTCTACCAACCTTGAAAACACTTTACCCTGAGACAGTAAATTTAAATTCAGATGCCATTCGAAAATTTAACTTGGATGTACACACTTTAAAAAACCCAGGGTAAGTGACACAAAATAAAACAAAAATGGTATTTCTTCATTGCCTTGTATTATTATTATTTTCGGAGGTATAACTATCAAATTGTTTTGTATACACAGTGTGGACATGGTTGCATTAACAGAAGAACTTAATTTAGTGTACCGTTTCATGTCGATTCCACTCTTTTCGCCTTTAACTTCTGAAGATTCTCATTGTTTAAATCAGCTGGCAATCGGTTCACTTAATGCTGCCTTTGCTGTTCTACATCATATTTATGGAAATTTAAATTCAATCACAGTTAAATCAACTTCAAGTAATAATCTATCGGACAATGAGTATCAAATGGCAATTGTTATCATCTCCCAGGCTATTTGGATATCTGAAAGAATTATTCAGATATTAAAAGAAGATAGTGGTCTTCCACAATGGGTGTGTACACTATTACTATCATATACGAAGACTATTCAAGAATTATTAACATGTGAATTCTAATCATCCCCTCCTTTCATGCTAAACATATTTTAAATACAGAGTATTAAATTTTTTTTCTGCTTTAATCTTTTTCCAGAGCTGGTTAAATTGTTCTCTCGCATTATCCAAGATACTATTTGTTTCATTACACTCTTATGTAGTCAATGTAAGTAATTCAAATGATTCTGTGGGTCCATCAAAGAAGGAACCAAAAATGAACTTGACAATAGTGCAACAATTATGGAACGAATTGGCCACAGCCATACTTTCTCATGGTATCAATATGATCAACTCATTTGTCGGCTTGATGGCAACAACAATTGATCCTCTCAATGCGAATAATGGGCCACTTGACTTAGACTCGATTGACAATTTTACAAACTTTAAAAATGATCTTCGAATCTCGAATGGAGAAAGAATTCAATACTTTTTTGATGGCCAACTAAATGTGATTGAATTGATGGTCCAGGCAATAACATTGAGTTACCGTAGAGGTACGTTATTTTGGCTACGATCATTGCTGATTAAATACATTCATTTAACAATATAATAAGTGTGGATATAAAATTTGAATAATCAATACAACTCCTCGACATTTCTATTACGTTGTTATAGCTTGTCGATTAAAAAGTGCAGATGTTCATGAAAATGATCGACTTGGAGTAGGATCAGATGATCCAAAGGCCTTGACAACATCAGTTGAGGACGATAGCAATGGAAATAATTTGGATATGAGGTTGGAAAAATGAACATTCATGTAGTTTTGAATCAATTCACTGTTTATTTACATTATGAAGTTAAGTATTATGAATAGTACATTGTATTAGTCACTAACTAACCAAGTAACCCTTTGCTTGCATATTTCAGCTTAGAACCAAATACTTTGGAAATTGATGATGCGAATGATGGGGAAGTGGACGGTGATAATAATAGTGTGAGTGATTTAATGACAACAGAAGATGAAGATGAACGAGATGAAGACAATGAAGGGGATCTTGATCATAACTATGATATAGTTGATTATGATGATGAACCATTCCTTGGAAAATGGCTTGAAAGTGTCATTAATCCACCAGAAGTTCCCAATTTGGATTCCGAAGTTATTAGTGTAAATGATAAAAAGACATCTGAAGATGGAACTGGGCCGAATGGAGTAAAAATACTCACAGATAAATATGTCAAGAATAAGGATTGTGGTTTATGGGTGGGTGGGCATTTTACATTTCATAATACTTATAGTTGTTCATACAGAAGTAAAAGTTAGAATGTCATTGAAGTAAATATCATCAAAAAATCATATGTATTTTATAGTATTTTGCTCTTTCGTATACACACAGTTCATGAAATCTGGATTAACCGTTTTGAGCTTCCTCACGAAAAAGATAGTCTCGAGTCAAAATGCTCTTATTAAGAGTGTCTCGTTATCTAGCTTCAATGAGCAGACTATGGCTCTCCTGGCTCTTATGCTGAAAGATTTGGATCAAGAAAAAGCAGGGACGGAAATAGGTACCTGCAAAAATATGATGAACAATTTAAATATGTACAGTAAAGTACAGTTGTATGCAAAAAAAATTGCAACTAATTATTAATAATAGTTTATTGTTTAATTTTAAAAGGAGCAATATCATCGCTGTACGATGATGACCTGAATCGAATATTTGTGGAATTTTCTGTTGAAATGGGGAAATTAGTTCAAAATCTATTAGCTCAAGGGATTTTATCATCACAAGTTGCAAAGTTTTTCATGGATCAACTAAATATCGATTTACATGGTGTTGGACGATGGCCACTAGGCTTGCAATCTCGGTCTTTAGCTGTTCTCGTTCAAGTCATTTTGCTAAAAACACAAGATAAGGAAACATTAGTTGTGTCAATCCTAAAGCGAGTTTTGGAAACAATTTCTGAAGATGTGTGTACAACCGGCTCTGCGCCACAAGGATATTCTGATATGCCTGTTGAACATGCTCAGACTCTTGTCTTTCTTTTTCATACTCTCTCACTTATGCAAAAGAAAGCTGTTATGATTGATACTGCAAGAGCTGTGATTAATGTAAGTTTAGAATATTAAATAAAAATAAAAAGAATCGATAATTTATTCATTTTATTCATAAATATTTGATGACGATTTGCATGCAGTTTGATGATTAATATTGTAATGACTGTACTTATTCTGCGAAACATTTATTATGGAATTTTGAATTTTCTACTCAATAGGTGAGCAAGAACTTGAATGGTCATATTAAAGAACGTCATCAACTTTTGAGCCTTAGTCGTCTTCTCCTTTTGTTCGACTACTTCATCCGACAGTTATATGAACCCAGCTTGTCCCTTATTAGTCATGTCCAATATAATTTATTTAATGAAGATGGAGCGGGTTCTGTACCAGTTTTACAATCACATTCAGCTCCCACTAATAAACCATACACGAGTAAAAACGTAATGAAGAAAAAATCGGATTATAATTTCCCTACAACTACTAGTACAAGTACTAGTGAGAATACCGAAGGGATTAATTCCACTACTAATAACCTCAATGGAAACGCAAACTTGAATGAGCCACCAAGTACAAAGCCTCTTCCTCCTGCCCGTATATTTTATGATAATCCTGTTCGATCGGATGAGAATAATGAGAAAAGTTATGACATCAAACCAAAATTTTACAACTTGATTCGAATCGAACCAAATTACCAAGAGAATCCCAGGTTAGATGGCCTTGCTATGAATTTCCTAATGAATAAAAATGATGTCAATTTTAAAGACAAGATGAGCTACTCTGAAGTTATTGACGCTGTCCTACGATTTGTTGAACTTCGGACCGAAGATCCTGAGAATATTAATATACAACAATATATTCAATATTTTCTAACAAGACTTCTATTTGGTCTTCCACCTCCACACGAATTTCTCCTGAAACTGGAAGAGGTAAACAAAAATAAAACATGTATCTAAGTATTTACTACGTAAATTCTGTGTAAAATACTTCCGAAATACAACGTGTGAAGTGAAAAATGATAAAACTATGATTCATTCATTTTGAATTTTATATGAAGTAAGTCAGCTATACAATATATAT
This sequence comes from Gisinianus flammeolus, assembly GCA_034699125.1. Classification (NCBI taxonomy): domain Eukaryota; kingdom Metazoa; phylum Arthropoda; class Collembola; order Symphypleona; family Katiannidae; genus Gisinianus; species Gisinianus flammeolus. The sequence goes on along the minus strand of JAIUND010001624.1, from coordinate 26,890 downwards.
GTACATAATGTTTGACTAGGTTTTTTTCCTTCTTTTCTTTTTTTTAAAAATATAGACTCGTGGTCGTGGTGAATGGTTAGTTAAACATCCTGCTTTACTTCTCTACTTAATTGTATGGCTCCCCCGTCTTCAAAATCGAGTTTACTCTTCTTGGATTCGTGACATATTTTCAAAACAAGGATTGAGCACTATGCAATCTGAAGAACTAGCTAAAAGAACTGGAGTTAGTAGCTTTGCCTCTGCATTTGTCTTTCCATTCCTTGAAGCCGCCTCAAACTGGGTTAATAAAACGGAAAGTCAGACCCCAGTTTATTTCTATGCCCTGGAAGCAGCTGTAGTATTTGCCCATGAAAATCTGGACTCTTATTTCCCTGAGAAAGATCGGACCCCGGAAAATGAAGAAATGGAAAATTCTGTAATTTCTACATTTACGGACATTCTTCGTGGCTGTATGGATAATATTCATAAATTTGTATACCGAACAGCGTACTTGACAAAACCAAAAAAGAGAAATGTATCACTATGTAGTCTTGAAATGTCTACAATTCATCTCATGTCCATTGCTTCAAGTTTTCTTATGCAGAACTGTATGGCTAAAATTGTCATCAAAAATCTTGAACCTGACTTGAAAAGTGTGATGGAAAAATATTTAGCCAGTGATTTCCCTTTTGATGCAAATTTCCCTGATTTCACTAGTACTAAATTTAATTCTGATTTAATCCCAAGTGAATCTTATCTTCTTGCCATTATTAATGGTCATTCTGGTCATGTCATTATTCAAATCAATGCACTCAAGCATATTTTGAGTTCTATTATTAAATTATTTGGAGTGGCTATCAATGGGAAAAATGGGAAAAAAGTTGGTGTACCCCAAGCGAGGAAAGATAAAATATCTACAATTTTATTCCCATTATTATTTGATCGTGTTGGAGAATTTTTGGGTGAAACTATTGGGATTGCAATCGATCCAATCTATACAAAAACTGACGTCCCTCTGAATTCAAAATTAGTTGATTTAATGGGTGAGTTCAATTTAATGTTTTTCTTTATATTTTACATAATATTATATAGTTATAATAATAATAATGTTTTATTATGAATACAAATAAATAATAATATTATATTATTAATATAAACAAATAATAATATTGATTGTCGTAATACTGCTCGTTTGATGAAAGTGGATTAAAAAGTGAAAAGCCTTGTCATGACTTGTTGTCGTATAATATGTAGCGTAAAACATTTTTTGTTTTTTAATTTCAGCAAACAAAACATTACAGTGTCTTTGTTATCCGGATTTAAGAGCTGCAATGCCCGAAGCAAATCAAGATAATTTCCTCGAAGAAAGTTTTCAAGCTTTATCAAATTTACTACCTGAATTTGGATCTACATTCGTCAAGATTGTCACAGCACATAATGGCGACCTCATGCTCAAATTACTAGCTTTACTAATGAAAACAGAATGTGAAGGAGTATTGACCAAACTCTGTGAATTTTTATCAATGTTACTCTCTCAACCCTCAGCTGAAATTGCTGCCATAATCTTTAAGAAACCTGATGGTTTAGAAGATTTACCAACAAAAATATTCAAACTAGAATTTTTTCAAAATGAATCCACAGTGGAAGCTGCCTGTAAATTCGTTTCATCTCTTCTAAATGTTCTTAGTAAAGGGGGAGACAAGTCACAATCAGGGAATAAAATTATCAAGAAAATATTAATTTCTACAATATCCATTACAAAAGCTAATTTACAAGAACATCGAGATCAACAGTATAAGAAGGATGACAAACCAAGATATGTTGGCTCTGTTCATAAATGTAAAGTGAGACCGGCTTCATTTCCACATATTTTGAAGATTTTAATTCAAATGGCTGGAAGTTCTGAGGAGGATGGACATGCCTATCTGTTTCGTCAAATGGCAGAGTGGCTCAAAGAATTTGGAGAAGACCTACCTGAACAATTTGAATATGAAAGACAAGGAACTTATGATGAGGATATTATCAAGCCAGCTGCTTTGGATTCATATGCTATTATAACTGACTATATGTTGGATGTGGGAAAAGCTCTTCAAGTTCTTTGCGGAAGCGGGGCTCTCCCATCCTCTGGAAGTAGTGGAGTTGTAACCGTCACAACTAGACTAGAAAAGGATAAAGAACGAGAAAGAGAGGGCACACCAGGGTCTAGTCCTCCAAATGAAACTGAAGATGCCTTTGATTTATGTGACTCGGAGATTGGTGATGAGCAGGGTGGTGATGATGAAGACAGTGGAGGAGAAGACTCCGTAACGAAAATAATAACTAATAATAATTATTATCATTAAACCCTTAAAATATTAAATCTTTATCACTTGTAATACAATTGTAATTGTATTTAATACTATAATATTGTTATGTAATAGGATGACGAAGGTTTGAATAGTCGCCTTTGCACGTACACCATTACTCAGAAAGAATTTATGTCTCAACATTGGTATCATTGCCATACTTGTGGCATGGTTGATGGAGTCGGAGTTTGTTCGATTTGTGCCCGTGTATGTCACCGAGGTCATGACGTGACTTACGCAAAATTTGGATCATTTTTCTGTGATTGTGGGGCTAAGACTGATGGCACTTGCCTGGTAATTAATGACTTAATTGATTTCATTTCTTTTACACTTTTATTAATTTCAAGTTTTTTTTAAAAAATTCCCGAATTTATGCCTATTGGTTTAAAATGTTTGTACATATTTTAATTTGAAATAAAATTAATGTAGGCTTTGGTTAGAAGACCAAACGCTTCAGCAAATGATGCAGTAAGCACTACTAATGGAATAGTACCCCCAATACCCACAACAGCCGTGGCCAACTACAATCCTTTCGTGACTCCTAACACTGCCGATCCCGTTTCCGGTGATAGCCGCCGTGGTTCATCTCCTACCGTTGTTGATTATAAAACGGCAATTTCTACTGCGAGTATGATTTTCAATAATTCATCGAATGCGGATGGAGGCACTAATTCTTATCCATCTCTTGGAGGAGAAATCAATTTGAAAGGATTTAACTGGGCAGACATTATGTTGGCATTCAAAGAATTCAGTGCAAGTCTACCGCTTGAAGTCATTAATAAACTCAAAGATGTTACAAATCGTTGGTGAGTAAAACATATTGTTTACAAAATCTTTAATATACATTGATATATATTATTTCGGCTACATGCTTTCTTTTTAACTTTTGTAGTATGGAATTGGTACGTGTTTAAAACTAATCACATAATATATATCTTTTTGATTTCCTTTTGTAGCTCCGGCTTGAAATTCCCATGTGGAAAACTTACCAGAGTTGAAGTGGCACTGAGACAATTAAGAAAGCCAAGATGCCGAACAATCAAATTTACTACCGCTGAAGATCTTGTGGTAAATCAATTCTAAAATATTTAAATTTCAATATAAAATTTAATAAAATTACAAAACAAAGACAAAAAAAGAAAGCCAAAAATTTATTAAAATATTTTGCAATTGAAATAGATTCCAACTCTCGGTTCTCAGGAAGGAGCTTTTGAAAATATAAAAATGCAGTATAATGGAGATCAAGGATCTACTATAAGACAGTTGATAAATTCACAAGTCATACGACGAGTCACTATAGCATCATTATCAGCTCCCACAGCTCGAAGGCACTTTTTAGCTGTGAGTCAAGAAAAGGGTAAACTTACTATACTACAACTGGGAGCACTTTTATCTGGAGCAGAAACTGGAAAAAGAGGTATATTTTTAATTTTTAAAGTCGCATTACTTGATGCCAATATTGTTTGATTTAATGAAATGTGTAGATAAAAAGGACTAATTATTTTCATTTTTTGTTCTATTTGAAGAGAAAAAATTGACTCTCCCTCGCTTGGCTACTCTTACATTACCATTCACTGCTCTGACAATGACCAGTAATCCTTTGAGAGACGATGTATTAGCTGTGTGCGGACTCAAGGTAGAGTAAAAAAACATTACATTGACTATGAGATCTGCACTTAATCCCCCTCCCAAAAAAAGAAACTTGAAAACTAACTATTTTTTCTTTTTTTTACATTTCAGGACTGTCATGTTTTAGTAATTGGAACAGGAGGAGCGATATCATCTCATTTAGTTCTACAACTACAATTGGAAAGTCAAAATCATGTAATAAAACCATTATGGATCCCAGGTTCACAAACGGAACTCTGTATTGTTACATCCGAGGCAGTGAAAATCTATGATGTAGCTGAGGATATTGCTGTACCCGTGTATTGCTTTCTCCTACCCACTGGGAGAGTTCGAGATGCTACTTTTATGATTCAGAATAGGGACAGATATATTGCTATAATGTCAAATGATGGTCGAATTTATTTTGAGAGATTGTCGAATGTGAATCCAATGAATGGACCGTACTACATAACCCAAGATTTGAACTATAATGATGAAGAAATGATTGCTTTGAATGAGAGCAATGCAAGCTCATCCGAAAATAAAGGAGTTTCCCTATATTACTCTCATTATCTTAAACTCTTATTCTACACTTATCCAAATGGAAAGAGCTACGTTTCAACATTGGATGATATAATACTAGAAGATCAGCCACTTGAAAAACAGTCATTAATTAGCCCACGGGGAGCGGGCAAACCTGCTGCTTTAGGATTGGCTCAATGGACTGAAGTTGTTGGACATCCGGGTCTAGTATTTGCAATGGGAAATAGTAAGCACATTCACGTTTTGTAATTCAGTGTTAAATTGCTATTCTTATTATTTCTCATAAGAATAAAAGTAGACTGAGTAGACCTCTTTGGAATTATTGAGATTTCTTTACTGAATGGACTAATTAATTAATATTTTTAGATTCAACTCCATACGTCCTATTTTTAAGTCCGAAAGGAGGAACAATTCAAGAAATTAGAATGGTTGGGAAAATCAAACCAATAGATATTGTGGCCCTTCGTCACGGAGCTCATGGAGGAAAAATTAAAACATCATTACTCATTCTTTGTGATGATGGGAGTCTCCGAGTCTGCGATTCAACGGACTCTACAGAGTTTTGGATAAATCCTAGACTTCGCCCACAATATGAGACATTAGGTAAACCTGTGAGCAAGAAGAGTAGTTCGTCAAATAAGAAAATTAAGGTTACTTCAAGAACCGCTACAGGTCAACTTAATTTCCCTACCGACTTTTTTGAACATTGTCAACCCATGAATGATGTGGATTATGGTGGAAATGATTTACTTCAAATCTATAATGTTGCTCAACTCAGAAATCGTGTGAATAATCCAGGTACACAGTATTCTTAAATTCATAATCTGAATAATAAAAACAAACAATGAAAATAAATGATGTACGTAAATTTTAATAAAAATTTGAATATAATAAACGTACATGTTTATTTATTTCTTTTAGGTATGTACATTGTCTCGACCAAATCAATTGGTTTTAATTTGGAAGTCTCAAATAATGATGGAAGCATGGTTATGACTGGACTCCGTATACTTTTGGGCTCACAAGATATAAATCGTGTTCCATCATTTATACAAATTTTCGGCCGGACAATAACAGTAAATATGATAAGACCACGTTGGTATGATATCCCACTCACGTAAGTAGAAAGCAATTATATCATACAATCTATATGCACTGTCTTTAAGATGTAAATCATATATATAATATACTATGTATTCAGAGTACTCTCCTTGTCGTAATTTACATTATTTGATTTATTTTTATTTTTGCTTCTTTAGAAGAGAAGAAAGTCTTCAAGCTGATTCTAAAATGATAATTACTTTCGGTCCTTCTAATGATCCGCAATGTGTTACCTTTGTCGACACTGTCAAAATCTATGGTAAAAATAAGGATGCTTTCGGCTGGCCGGATGAGTCAGATGATGTTGTCGCTCCAGTATCCGGAAGCCAAGGAACTGCTGTTACAGCCAACGGTAGTAGTGGCACTGCAACAGCGTCAAATGGCTCAAATCTTAATACTGTATCTTCGGCTAGTTCAAACAGTGGTGCTGATAGCAGTGGGAAAAAATTTGATGAAGATGTACTGTTAGAGAAAGTGGTTGTGAATTCATTAGATCTCTGTGAAATTGCTGTAACTCTGTGCCCAAAAGATGTGACGGATGTCAAAATTACGAAGGATGTAACTCATCTGTACATGGAAAATTATCCACCTTTAGTATCACCGTGCCGGAATCTTTTATTGGCTCTCAAAGGAAGCAAATCCTCCTTTTATGAATACAGAGTAAATCATGTTTATTCATCTTATCAGTGACCACATTTGAAAACACTTGTTTATAAAATTGCTTTCATTATTTGATATTATTGTAAAGTGTTTGCTAAGTTTATATTTTGTTTTTTATAGGATATGGAAGTTTTAGATGCAGTAATCTCTGTTATGAAATATTATGATCGGGACACAGCTGTGGCATCTGATTCTGCTTTAAATGTGAACCCGGAGCAGTTTTGTCACATAATTAACTGCTTGAGGAATATTGCAGTGACTCGTCCTCAACATATCACTCAGTATAATTTTCCTCCAGAGTATCCTCTTGAAAAAGTCATGGAAATTCTAGCGTAAGTAAACACGAATGGACTAGCATGAGTGATGAATGGTCAATATTGTTGTCACAATAGTGTTATGATTGATTTAATTTACCCATTTTTACTTATTTAATATCTACACGAGGTCATTATATTCGGTATAGGCAAAGACGGCAAAGTTAATTCTGTCCTGTTTTTTGTTTTTTATATTTAGTAAAGTTTTTGATTATCTACAATGGAAACGATCCAACTGCTCCCATATCGAGTCTGTAGATTATCCAGGTACATAAATAATAATTTCTCATTTTCTTAAACTATGCTTCCGTTAATTCGATAGAATTAGTACAGTATTTAAATTTTTAAATAAGTATTTATTGTGTAATTTTGTCGGCACTTAAATAAGAAACATTATTTTCGTAGGAATTCAAAGAGTTGAAGCAGTCACGATGGCATTTGCCGACACTCTCGTAAGCATCATGCAAAGTGAAATTAGTACTGTTGGCGGTTTAGCTCGTCAAGTGGTTTCTCTTCTCTTGAGTCCACACCGTGATGTGAGTGTTCCTGTAAGAACTCTTCTTGTGAAAAAATTACGACCCAAGAATATACGGAAGCGAAGAGTTACAATTCCGGGTCCTTCTCCACCACATTGTGCATCTCCCGATACAAATGCAGAGAGTCTAAGGGAAGTGACCACTCCCGTAGCTGGAGGAGCTGGAAATGCAACCGTAAGGAATAATGAACGAGGAGGAGCAAGTGGTGGCGGTGGAAATTTACCTCTGGTTGAAGTGGACGAGCCGATGCCGATCCATATGCTTGGTACAATATTTACTTTATATTTTGCGCAATATAACGTGTCAAGTATTTATCGCTTTAAAAACATTTAAAATTATGAATAATTTAATGATTAACATACAAAAAATAGGTCATGATAATGAAGCAGAGATGCCAATAATTAATGCCCTGGATGCTTTTATGGGACAAGATGGCTTTGGCGGAGCTGAGGATGCTGAGGATGAAGCGATGGTTGAATTAGCCATTGCATTAAGTCTACAAGAACAAGTGGGTGGAGCTGGACTAGAAATTCAGGGTATTCAAGAAGGATTACAAGCTTTAGAAGAAATGCACCAAGAAGTTCTGCACGTTGCTGAAGTTATGTCACCGCCTGAAGAAGAACAACAACTTGAAGAAGGAGATGTTGATGGTACTTAATTTAGTTTTTATCTTAAAAAGGTGTGGAATACTTTTAAGATATGCATTTTACTTGAGGAATTGGCATGTTTAAAGGGGGTGCAGAATCTGATGCTACAGCGTCCCCACCTCCCTCAGATGACGATGAAGGATCCACGGTCGCAACTGAGGGATCAACCATGAGAAATTCTGAGCCTGTAAGAAAAGTAGTTTTTAAAATATACACATTTTTAAGCAGAACCCCTTCTTTTTCATAAACTGTATCTCGCCTTTGAATACGCATAGGGTGGAAGTGAAAGTTCTGGAAGTTCAGGAGCTGGTGGTTCAGTAAGTGGAAGAAATACAGGAAGTGGGCCAGTGATTCTTGCTGGATCATCTTCTAGTGATATACAACTTAGAGGAGAAATTCAAGTACGCGGATCAAATGAAGCTGGAAGTTCAAAAGCTGGAAGAGGGAGTGATAAAGAAAGTAGTAAACCGAACCATTTAAGCTCGTCTTTCGTAAATGCAAAACCCTTCCGACTTTCTCTCATGAAGTACTTTGCAAAAGAAATCCCTACAATCAATAGTGCATTGGATTTGATTCCATTATTACAAGTCATGCTGGTCATACTTGCTGAATTAGATGGAACTTCGGAAGAAGAAAGATCCATTGTCTCACTAATGGTTCAGAATTTAGTAGATGTCATGTGTCTTGATGTGAGTTGGATTACACTTTTTAATTAAGAAGGATTGTTTTCGTGTGTGTGTGTGTGTACTTACGACTGGAAATAATTTTTTTTGTTTTTTGTAAATTTTATAGAAAATCAAACCAAACATGTTTTGAGTTAAATTTACTAATTTACTTAATTTAATATTTAATTAATTTATATGTATTTGCATTTCTTTCTCAATTAGCACTGGCAAAGAGATGAAGTCTGGGTTCGAGATGACCAAAAGGATCGCACACTCATAGCACTCAGGATGTTGAGTATTTTAGTTTCAAGATGGAGAGGAGCTGAGACTCGTTCAGAGAGTAGCAGTTGGATTGCACGTATTACAGCGGACATTGTACTTGAATCAAACCTTTTAAAGAAATGTAAAGAATTATTACTTGCTCTTCGATCAACATGGAGAGGAGAAACCGATGAAAATGCAACGCCTCCATTTACCTCAGTTCCATCTGTTCAAGCAGTCAGTACAGATTCAACAGTGAATTTACTGAAGCCATATGTTAGTGTGAATCCGCCGGATTTTAGTCCATTTTTCCTCAAGCAGTACATCAAAACTCATTGCAATGACATTATGGAAGAACTCCCACTTTTGCTATCTGAAATGGCTTTAAGGTTTCCTTACCAAGTCAAAAAAATTATTGATGCAGATAAATGCTCTGTATTTGATACGGTAAGTTTTTTTTGTGTAAAACGTTTTTTGTCAATATTGTGTCAATATTTTTATAACAATGAATTCTATAATTATTCTACACTTGCAGTATATTTGTATTTGTGTAAAATGGTGCATATACATGAGAGAATGACTAAAAAATTTAAATGTTCTGTTAATTATAGGAATGGGAAGAGCTTTTATGTGAAATTTTACAAAACCGTAATGCTCCATTCGTCAGACGTCAGGCAAGAAAATTGTTATTAAATATTGCGGGGACGCGTGAAAATTATCATCTTCTCAGAGATCTACACAATATTAAATACCATTTGACTGAATTCAAATTTCTCATTGGATTCCGTGAATACCCTGCGGATAGAAGTTTTACAACACATTCAACTAAAGTTGAATTCAAATACTCACAGTTGGTATCAATGGTTGAGCAGTTGAATACTTGCATTGATATTGCTACTCAACGACCTTCCAGTTGGCAAACTTATTGTAGAAACGAAAATGCTCTCAAGTTCATTATACAGGTATAGTAGTAGTTGTAAACTGCCAAAGTGTTGAAATTATGATCAAAAGTCCAAACTACCCTAGATCTAAAAGTAATACCTATACAAAAATATAATATAATTTCATTATTATAGACAAGCTGCACTGCCGATGAAAGTCTGACTAGTGCAATTTTATCATTGCTTAAAATAGGTACGTAACAAGTCTTGATAACAGTTAGGATTTATTTAACAAAAAAAGAACGACTGTGTTGACTCCAATGATCTCAATTTAATTACTGACAAATATTAAACCCCTTTTTCAGGAGTTGATGGTTTACCTTTTGACTCTAAGAACGAGTCTCCAATGTTGGGAATGAATGAAGATGAAAAGGTTGCAAAATCATTGGCTCATCAAGTAATTGATACGGTGGAGAAGAGAACATTCTTGGAATTTGTCAAGGTATTTTATTTAGTTTTGATTTTTATTTGCGTAATATCGTCACTTTGTTTGGTAAAACTTTCAGTAAACTATTGTAAAAACTAATTTTAATTTTACTTGTTTATTTGTCAAGAAATTTTTGCTCGAACATCATGTACTCACCACACGTTGGCAAGCTCATTCACTACTTCTTGGATTCTTTCTCACTTCTGACGCTGCTCATCAGTTGAAACTTGTGAATGCCATGTGGGAACTTTGGCCTTTTGTTCCTGCTGCTGGGATTCGTGCGGCTCAATTTGTGGACATTCTTGGTTACGCAACACTGAACAATGATGAATTATCGAAAAATGTAAGTTTTCTTCATGCAAATTTTAAAATAAGACATATCGAATGTTAATTGTGTTATGTTTTCATACAATAGTTGAGGAAGCAAGTTAGCTGCTGCATTGATTCAGTCGAATCACAAGGATATACACTTTTGGCTCATCCAAATGCAAGCATTTATTCATCCCTCGTCCCATTTGTTTCTGTCGAAGGATTTTATCTAGAGTCTGAACCTTGTGAAGTTTGCTATAATATCGATAAACCATATGCTACTCAGAAACTAAATACAATCAAAGGTAAGTCTTTACTTAGCATATCTAACCTTAAATAAGTAGGTATACGTAAATATAACCAACAAAACATAAGTATATTTCATATTTGGAGTACATACGTATAGGGAATGCACACGAAAATTGAATATTCTTCTTCTTTTGTTCTTTTTTACGTTTTGCAGCTGATGCAAAATTTACAGCTAATAGTCAAATAATTAAATTGGCCTCAACTCTCAGTGTCATTCGACTGAGTATTCGATTGACGGAAGTGAAAAAAGCAAGAATGATTAAGAAAATGATTGTCTACTATTCTCCAAAGGTATGCAGATGAATTATAATGCGCTTTGTTTTACGAAATTACTCACTCACATCATAAAATAGATTAAAAAATATTAAAAAATTACACATGCGAAGCGAAACATGAATTAAAATTTATAATCTTGTATACTTTTCCTCTTTCAATACTTTTAGAATCTACCAATCGTAGAGCTAAAAAACAAACCACTTTTGTGGCAAATGGCAAGACTTGTAATGCTGAGTCCATCACAAACAGAAATAAAACTAGATTTTAGTGTTCCTATCACTGCTGCCAATATAATGCTGGAATTTTTAGAATTCTATGATAATGTTCAAGCAACTTCCGAAACATTACAATGCCCAAGATGCTCGGCTTCAGTTCCAGCTCAACCTGGGTGAGTTTATTATTATTTGAAACATGTGCACATTATAATGGTGTAGTGGCTTGTCTATGATACAAGGAGATGCTACGGACACTCAATTTGAGCAGCTATGTGCAACTTGACTGAAAAAAAAAATGGAAAATGAAATCGGTTTTATATTTTTTTCAGCGTTTGTTCTAACTGTGGAGAAAACGTCTTTCAGTGTCACAAGTGTCGAGCAATCAATTATGACGAAAGAGATCCATTTTTGTGTCATTCGTGTGGATTTTGCAAGTATGCTAAAATGGATATTAGTCTTTTGGCGAAGAACGTTGTTGCTGTTGATCCAATCGAAAATGAAGAGGATCATAAAAAAGCTGAAACGGCCATCAGTTCGCTTCTGGAAAAAGCTGATCAAACATACAAACAACAGCAACAAATGAAAGGCTGTCTTGAGGTGAGTGTCATTCTCTCGGAATTGTGTTGTCATTATAAATAGTGTCAAAGTAGTGATTGTCATTGTCATTCGTATTCCTAATTTGTAGACGATGTTACAGTCTATCAAGGAGCGCCGTTCAATGGCAGGTGTTACTCCAAGTGCATCACTCAGTTCACTTGTTAGTGCTAACGCCGTTGGAATTAATCTAGCACCTGCCCCACAGTCATATGCTGCTGTTGCTGCTGCTGCAAATGCTCTAAATAACAATGTGCAAAATAATAACGGTGTGGCGAATACCGCTTCTGCGCCATTGGTTGGAGTTTCGGGAAGCTCTGTTACTCAAGTTTTGAATTCAGGAGGCGGTCTTGGAGCCAGTTCATCTTTAGTTCTCAAAAATGTTCAGAGTCTTGCATATTGTTATGCTATTGATTGTAAAAATTCATATGAAGAACTGAATCGACTCATGCGGGTAAACAAATAATACTTTTTGTTCTGCCTACTATGTACTACACATTATGAATTGATGATACAGTTATTGTAATTGAGCATGTGCCCATTTGTATTTCTTGCAGAAAGTTGGTGCGTATAGAAGAGAGATGTTAAAATTGGATCCCACATCATATTCTCTGGATACAATGGATACCGTGACATACCGTGAGCTAATTTAAAAATATTTGACAAGTAAAATTATAATTGTATTAATTTGTAGGTAAATAGAATAATAATATTGTAATGGTTTGTGTATAGGTCGTTGCTACGGATGTATGGCCTCAAGTATCACGCTATCTTTAAAATTACTTCAAGCTTTAATTACGGCTGGAAGCCCTCGAGATCCATTTGATCCAGTCTTCCTAAGTTTCCTTCTTCGATTATCTCAATCCGCTGGGTCGACAGCTCTTAAAGAGCAAGTTAAAAACGCTCTGTGTTTCTTTGTAAAAGACGATGCACTGGCAACGGTTCAGTTAACAGATATGATTACGTCCAGAGTAATGGTAGCTTTGAATAAGGAAACGTGGTCTGATGTAAGCTTCGAAACATCCGAAGAAATCTCTCTGCTTGCGTCCCTCTTGCAGATGTATGATTCGTGTAAGTGAAAGAAAATTTGTAGTCAGCAATCAGAGCCTATGTCGCTTTTTAATGCAACATTTGTATAATTATTTCCTGTAAGTATTTTCATTCGAGTGTGTTGGGTTTTTATTTCTTTAAAGGTTGGGAAATTAAACTACGAAGCCTCATGGAAATTTTCACACATGCTATAAAACGACTACAAGATCCTGCAGTGACAGAGGCTGGATTATTGCCCTGCTTGAAAATTATACAAGATTTCATTAGAGCAACTCAAGGCGGGGTAAGAAAGTTAAAATTTTACCGGCAATGCAAACGAAAATGTAATGTCTAATCTGATATAATAAGGATTAAATAATGTATTTTGAATGCCACTCACAGGATAAAGAGAAAGCTACTGTTGCACCAGTCGAAGCTGTGTACGTGAATTTGGAGCTTTGGATGAAAGGTGATGAGATGCACTCATTTGAGAAATGGAAAAAGAAGCTACCCAAACCCATCAACGAAGAAAATAAAAAGAATATCGAAATGAAAGTGGAGGGAAAGGAAAAATTACCAAAAAAAGAATTGGCTATTGGAGCATCCAAAGAGAAAGCAAAACCCAAGAAAACAAGGCTTGAACAACGGGAAATTTATTTAATGAAAACCTATGGAAGAATATGGCTAGAGAAGTTTTTCAACTTGAAACCTAATTCCTATTTGGAATTTGACTCTGAATTTATTTGGATGAAGAAACTAATTTTCTGTCCTGGTTCTGTCCAGACAAGAGCTGTCTCTGCTGCCTTGCTTAAAGATTTATCACAAATCCCACAGAGAAGATTAAAGGTAATCTATAGTCTATTCTATACTATCCAATCAAGGTTCAAGGACGGAATTAAATTAGTTTGTTGTTGTAATGATTTCATGAAAAAAATTGTTTTTATGAATGCAGATAATGGAATTACTAACTAGTTTCATGGATGACTTGCCATCGAATGGGGAATCATGTCGAGAGTTTATGGAACTTTAGTAAGCATATTTTATTAAATATAAATCGATATAAAAGTCATTATACTTTTATAATAGTACATAATAGTACGAATAAACTGTAGAACATAAAATATACAAGATAAACAACAAAAGTAGGATTGTATAAACTAAAACAGAAAATCAATATATTGGAAAAAGTTTTCACCACTTGATATGTTTTCTTATCCAAGCTCCCATACCATTTTTAATCTCTAACTCGACATGTTTTAAGCTTCAACAATTACGCGATTTGTTTAATTCATTTTATCTTTTTTGTATTTTTCATGCTCTTCATTTAACCACAAACTACAAAGTCGTGATTTAGCTACACCGGCGGAATTTTCAGCTTTTCTTAATGCTAAAGGAGCTTTAAATATTGTCTGTTCTCTCCTTGATGACCAAATTGACAAATTGCATTACTTAGAAGCTGTCACTCTTCATTCAGATCTTTCTCAAGGTATATGTTTGCATTTAAAATAAATAGTATTGACATTTTTACAAAAATTATTAAAATATATGTATTTTCTATTAAAATGAGATATGAGTGACACTCAATAATTTTTAAATGTACTTAATTCTAGGAATCGCTGTATTGGAACTCACTCGTCTCCTATCGACTTTAGCTATACCATCCGTACGACGAACGAAACGAGTATCACTTTTATCTACTGTTCTTCGAGGGTATTTAGCTTTAAAAAGATTGAGATTACACAGAACTCGTCCAATTGAAGAAGCTCAAGAAATTTTACTCCAATTACTTGAAGAGATTACAACAGGAACGGAAGAGGAAACGAAAATATTCATGTCTGTCTGCGTAGAGACTTTGAAAAAATGTCCTAAAGAAGATTTGACAACTCCGGTATTCGTCTTTGAGCGTCTTTGTTCCCTTATTGTTCATGAAGAGAATGAAGTTGCGGAATTTTTCGTCACGCTTGACAAGGATCCACAACAAGAAGATTTCCTTCAAGTAATAACTAAAAACTAAACAAATTTGTTTTTAGGTTTTTAAAGTCACTCATTGTAAGCTATACTCGTTAAAGTAAGTAGTTTCTCCTTTTTAATGCTCTTTGATTTTTTTAGGGTCGAATGTTAGGAAATCCTTATAGCAGTAATGAATCCGGTGTCGGCCCTCTGATGCGAGATATTAAAAATAAGATTTGTACTGATTGTGAGCTAGTTGCTCTTCTCGAAGATGATAATGGGATGGAACTTTTAGTCAATAACCGAATTATTTCGTTGGATTTACCCGTGAAAGAGGTGGGATATGGATAACCTGACAATAAATAATTATTATTATCATTAGTTTGTTTATGTTTATAACTACTCTGAACAATTGTTTTTCGTATTTGTAAAAAAAATTCCATGTTTATGATTATTAGGTATACAAGAGGATTTGGCTGCCAACAAATGGTCAAATTGAGCCCATGAGAATTGTGTACCGAATGCGTGGTTTACTAGGAGATGCAACTGAAGAATTTGTCGAGTCATTTGCTTCACCATCTGATGGACCAGAAGATAATGAACTCACTTATAAATTGGCCAACGTACTCGTTGACTGTGGAGGACTAAAAGTAATTTGTATTTGTATTTGTGTAAACGTATAGGAGCCCTGAAATAATATGAAATCGAGGAATTTGTTTGATAAAGTAAATTCTTCCATTTACAAGATGTAATAAATACTTATTGTGGGTTTTTCTACTTTCAGGTCGTATTGAATTCACTTGAGAATTTAATGAGCTTGCAATTTAAACTCTCGGGTGCTAAACCACTCATTGCAGTTATCTTTAAATTGTTGGGTTATTCCGCAAAAATTAAAGTTGGTCGCATGGCTCTCTTGAACCCTGAATTGAATGCTGTGCAAATTTTGCTACCAGTTTTAAGACTTTGTCTGGAATACGATTTAACATGTATTCAAGGTTCATCTGGAGTTGTTCATTTAACAGACCAAGTTCTTGAGGTATTTATTTATGACTAAAAACTATAGAGTCCAATGTAGTCTACATACTACTACATAGATTGCGTCATGAAAGAATTTTATAGTAAAATTAAAACAACTTGTATGATGAATAGTTATTGGACACAGTATTAAGCGATGCGTGTGCCTTGGATTCAGTGGCGTATGAGAAATTCGCCAAGTCACGTGGATCTATTGAAGAATTTAATAGTCTTTTGACTTTGACCCAAAAGTTAAAAAACAAACCAAATACAACAACAGCGACAATCCTTTTCAAAGTTTTAGCTGCCTTGGGTAAGAAAAGAAAACTGCAAAAATTGTCATAGTTCAAATTAATCAAATATGTATATTGCACTCGAAACTTTCTAATACATTGTTTGTAATTTACCTCCCCAATAGCATACACGGACAAAGAGAAAATGACGGCAATTTTAAACGTGTACAATGACTGTTGGGATTTTGTTTATTTCATTGATGATCATACTGTGAATCGATCATCATCATCAACGAACCAAAGCGATTCCAGCTATAAAATGGAACAGCTTTGTACATTAGTTTCGAATATAGAAGATGGTCCGTATGGTTGGACGTTCAAGGATTTAGCATTTGAAAGACAAATCGTCAAACAATGTCTGGATTATATAAAGTTGAGAGCTCCCAGTCTAAATCCCCCCATGGGAAGACCAGATTCAGACGAATGGAAAGAAATGGTGTCTGCTAAACCTTCACTCAAATATGTTCTCAGACTTCTAGCCGGTTTTGCTTCCAATCACGAACCAACTCAAGTAAATTGGATTGAGATTTTCTTATGCTAGCTATTAAAGTTATTTAACTTTAAAAAATCAACTAACAATACGTTTGAAACATGAAATTGATTTTCAGGAAGAGTTAAAAGACTCAATATATGTCATACATCAACTGGAACAAGTTTCATCAGATGAACATGTGGGATCGTTGGCTGAAAATACTTTAGAAGCATTAAGATCTCATAAAAAGGTAAAAAAAATGTATTCATTTGTGTGTGCAGTAAAAAAAATTCCGGGTTCAGTTTGTAACTTCTTTATTTGTGCATAAATTTAATTGCGCATTCATCTGTATAAAATTACAGATTTGGAAAGAAGTTGAAGCGGCTCGTAGAGCGGTATGTCATTTTTTTTTTGTTTATTTCTTTTTAAATAAAAATCATCTAAGTAATATGTTTTGAGAATGGTGAGAAACAAGTTAACTAAATTGAATGATTCTATGAATTATAGACTCGAGAAGAAAAGAAGAAAATGGCAATGGCAATGCGTCAACGTCAGTTGAGTACAATGGGTAATAAGCAACTGTTTCAATTTTATTACACATCACTTTTTAAAAAATGGATTTAAATATATTTTAGCAGTATGAGGAAATTCATTTGGATGTTGAGTATGTAGTATTTAACCATTCAATTAATCTCCAATTCGTCTCGACTACAGGTATGAAAACAAATGACAGGGGGCAAGTTACTGCTGCCGTATCCACAATGCTAGATCAAATGGAAGAGTTGGCGGAGGAGACGGGATTAATTTGTGTAATTTGCCGTGAGGGATACAAGTATCAACCAACAAAGGTTTTGGGAATCTACACTTACAGTAAAAGATGTTTATTAGAAGAAAGTGAATTAAAAAGTAGGAAAACGTATGGTTATTGTACTGTGTCGCATTTCAATGTGGTTCACGTTGACTGTCATATGGCGGCTATAAGATTAGCCAGATCAAGAGATGAATGGGAGTCAGCATCATTACAGAATGCAAACACACGATGTAATGGTCTCATTCCTCTATGGGGACAACAAGTTCCAGAATCTGCCTTTGCTGCTTGTTTGGCCCGTCATAATACTTATTTACAAGGTATTACACGTTATACAAATGCATTTTATTTACTATTATTTTTATATTTAAAAAAAGTCTACGAAGAATGATGATTATTCTTTTTAATTATGATGACTTGAGTGTGCATTATTCTTTTTTATGTTATAGAAGCTACAGGGAATCGAGATGTAGGATTTTCGTCAGGTGGTAAGTATTGGATAGGAAATTCTTTAATTCCAATTTCAAATTGACAATTAAATTGTCACACTTTGGAATGAAATGTATAATTTGTTGTTGAGTTAGAGCTTACAAATCAGCATTGTTCTATGAACGACAAATGATAGCTAGAAACTTTCTTTCCTTTTACTATACAGCTCATGATATTAAATTACTCCTTCTTCGGTTTACTGAGGAGAAAACCTTTCATGAAGACACGGGGGGTGGCGGACCTGAATCAAATATGCATTTAGTCCCGTATTTATTCCATACGGCACTTTACGTTCTCAATACAACTCGAGCTGCCGTCAAAGAAAGTAGTTCTGTAGATAAATTTCTATGTAGTGCTCAATCTCAGTGGAAGGATGATGCATATTCTGTTGATGGCGTTTACTACCATTTAGTCGTTTCCCTCATCGTTCATCAACCAGACAAGTAGATACGAATTTTTGTAGCCAAATTTTATCAAATCATAATTTGTTCAAGCATATATTTATAACTTTTTAAAAATACTAAAACAATTCTTCTTGTTTTTGAAATAATTACAGATGGATGGAAAATCGTGTCATGTGGTTAAAGAGAGTGATGGCTTTATGTGGAATACGCTCAAAGAAATATAGAGCATCCACGTTTGAGCATTATCGCTCCGGATTAATTTTCTTGTCAATTATTCATGGATTCTACACTATTGTGTTTAAGGTATAACTTACAAGTTTTCCTTTATTATGAAATCAAAATGCTTTTTCAAAGTGTGATAACATTCTACTGTACTACTATAATTCATTCTACTGTAATTTCAACGTTTGTCTTAGGATGTTTCTGGTAGCGGCGAGTGGCCATCAATGCTAGCTGATTTCATTAGACGAAATGATGAACCTCTAATGAAGTCAACCACTGCTCTACTAAGTTTGTATCAACAAAAACTCCTTGTCGCCAAGACTTATAACGAATTCTTGGAAGTTTTAGGTAAAAATAAATTCAAACTAAGTACATTTATGAATTATTACCGAATTATTATTCCTCAAATATTTTTTTTTTAAAAAGAAAGAATTTGAAGAAAACATTTTGAATATTGTAAATTTCTTTGATATTTGCATAGGAATCACCGAGAAAGGAGACTTGAAGAACTTTGATAATTTTGTGAAAGAATTATGGGATTCTGTCGCTTAAGTTAGTTTAAGAATTTTGACCAAACGGTCTTATTATAAAGAATTAATTGGAAGGTATAAAAAAAAGTGTTTTGATTCGTCGTAAGTATTCATTTCCCACAACCATTTATTCATAATGTTAACTTTGATTACTTTCTTCTACTGAAGCTAAAGTGAAAAAATGAATTTAAAGATACAACTGTTTCACATGTTAATGCTTTCAGTGAATAAAAGCCTTTTTGCTCATGAAATTGATCCCTGGCTACATATTTATTTTATTATATGCTTGTAGACAACCAAAATGAAATAAGAGAATAAATAAATGCATTATAGCAACGAATAGAAATAAAGTTGCAATGAAATCAAATTTATTATTAATAATTATTGTTATTACGCTCTTTTGTTTCTTTCATAAAACTATGATTTTTTCTTCTTTTCGTAACTTAACCGTTCTAAGAAATACACGATTTACATTATTAATTATTTATTAGGATTTGACAACATCAGTTTGGATAAAATTAATAAGAATTATTAGAAGTACTGCTTTTTCTAATTAAGTTTTCTCAAAACAATTTACTCTCGATCACTGATACAATGAAACTGATGATTCTTTTGTACGTACACTTTTGAAAAAATTCTAAAAAAACGGCAAATAATTATTTTAAAGTGAATGTTCGTTAGAAAGGACACGAGAACAAAATAAAGTATAATCACATATACTTTCATGTTGAAACTTTTCAACAGTTATTCACTACAGTATATTTTATATTCTTTACTTATTTTTGATTTAATTCTCCCGACCTTCTAGTAAGTTACTATTTTTTTTAAAGGCATTATATTTCATACAGTCACTTTAATTTTTCTTCCACAATCTACTCGCAGAAATACGAAAAATTAAAACGATTATGTTACACATTCAAGATTGAAACTGGCCAAAAGGATTCAGTGAATTTGATTGATTTAAACATTTTTTTGTGGAATGATATCATCGCAGTTTTAGTCTATAGAATCTATAGGTACAAGAATTTCTTTCCATCCAATGTGTACGTATACTACAACGTCTACAACGAATAGGTGGTACAGAGTCAACGAATTTTGGGGAATTCTTTCTAACCATTCACTACTAATTTTTTTCAGTAATAATTTTGCGCTGATTTTACTTTTCGCAGTCTCGCTTTTCATATACTATAATATTAGTATTAAATAATATTATACAATATACAAAGAATAAACTACGGAATATAATAATATTAGGTATATATGCAAACATTCTTCACCTCTAGTTTTGGTTAGGAAAAATGTCTATTATTTCCAGTAAGTAATAACAATTAATTACTATTTGTAAGATTTTAGTTTGGTATTATAATGGACATACGTACGCACATTAATATTTTGACAAAATAATCACAAATGGAATTCAATGCACCTACAGATATTGATACCGTAATAGTATTATCCTAAAAAGTCTTCATTTACAATACAATAATATTAGTAACTATTTCCTGTATTTATATTCATATCTTTACTTTACTTATCGATCATGCATGCACAATCTGTACTCGAAAGAGTAATAATAATGTAATCGTATAATGGAAGAATTTTGATGGTGGATATATTTTGTTTTTTCTGTTGCAATAAAAAATCAAATTAATCCAAACACTGTTGAAAAAAGTATGTAGACCAGGAATATTAGTGAAAAAAGTACGATTTTAAGTCATTTATGAAACGAATTATGGGTGGTTTTTTGACTGCTGTTGACGAGTTAGTAAAAGATGAGAATCTGGTGATAGCTGTTCGATCTTCTGCCTCAATGAATCCTCGAATTTCTTCTTGTCCGTGATGTTAGAAGCAATATAGGGCGCTATCGAATTTCATGAAAATCCCGAAGTGCTGATATAACCCTGCTTCGCTATGTAAAAATTTCCATTGTTTATCTTTCAAAATAAACAAAAATTTTATGGGAGATGTTTAAAAATGGTTAGTCCTGAAACATTCGAACAACAAATATACTTATCTTATTACCTTATCTTGGAATACCTCATTCTCATTGACTTTTCTTGTCCTGAGACCTGCCTCTTCAAGAAAATGTTGTTGAGAGATTCATATTGTCATCAATAATATGGAATTCAAGCAGGAATTTGACGACTTCTTGTCCCTATATAAATCAAAGGCACACAATTGAATCAATTTTAAGAGTCCTAACAAAGACTAAAATGTTTAGAATAATAATAATATTATTATTATGGTAAATAACGAGAACCAAATCAAGAATCATCTTACCTTTTTAATACTTTTTCTCCAATATTTTGTTTTTTTTCAAGTTCTTACGGACCAGTACGTAGCAAAGTAAAGACCTTTGTGGTTTTGACTTGTTATCTTCTTCATTTAACCGTAACAATAATAATTATTGCGGACTATACAACTTCATTTACTTTACATTACTTCATTACTTTATAAGAACAATTTAAAATTTGAATTAAAAAACGAGTCACAACTGGTATTTGTGGCCCAAAAAAATTACCTAAAAATAATATGGATAAATATTTTTGCAATTCCATTTTTGAAAAGCAGTCAATATTGCGAGCGTTACAGATTCTGCATGCATGATACATTATAACTTTATTACTATAACACGATAATAATAATCATACTACATTCTTCCTAAAATTTTCTCGCCTCTCTTGATTTGTGATGGATATTATTATTATATTACGTCTACATACATTATACAATTATTATCCTTACTGATATTAATCTGCGCTATCGTTTGTAATTCTTCTTTTAAACAGCAGGTAAAATGTTTGTTTGTTTTGAATAAGTTATTAGTTGAATTTTAAAATGTGTAGCTCTAGCTTCAACCTTTAAATTGTTTACTTACTTAATATTTTAGGTTTATATATGTACATTGGTTAATAATAATAATAAAATTGATATTAAAGGTGAAAGCAGATGCTAGGTATGTACAAGCAAATGATACAGTTTTTAAGTTTTTCGTGTGTACCAGAAAACTTTTTGTCGTCGAAAAAAATACTATACCTATGCTACTGATCCGGGAGCGGTTTGAGCTCCTTGATTTGCTTGATAAGGTAGGCTTTTTCGTCGTTGAATTGCTCATCTTCGGATCTGTCCTCGTGAAACTTTGTCAGAAAATCAACCAACTTTTCTTGATTTCTTAACAAAATGTCAAGGATTGGTTTAGGTTTGTTTGGGTTTGCAACAAAAACTTTGAAAACATGGAAGGCTTCGAATTGGATATTTCTAGATTTCTCCTTCAACATGTTCATCATAAGTTTTAAATTGTCCGGATTGGAAATGTATCTAGTCATCACCTATTATTGTAAACCAAAAAAAATATGGTATATTCGGTTAAAAAATTTGATATTGTGTTTTTCCTTCTCGAAATTAACAATGAATTCAAACCATCAACCGTTTTTTTTTGTCATAAAAATATCTACCGTAAAATTGTGTCGATCCAAGAGAAGTTCTCCAAGCAATTTAAGACTCTGTCGGCGGGTAACATAATTCTCCGAGTTTAGTAGCTGCTGATAGTGATTAAAAACCTTGTCGTAGTTGGCTTCCAAGAATTCTGCACTAAGAAGCTTGTGCCTAGTCAATAGCTCCTACAAATTCAAATAATAATAATCATTATTACATTCCAATCATATACATAATCAAATCGCGCAAGCTTCTATGAGACAATAAATGGATTAATAATACATATTCAAACGTGTACAACTAGCATTAATACTTGTACATTTTATTCAAAATAGACTAAACTTACTTTGAATGTAGAGAAGGCATCGGAGGCAATGTCAAACGTTGAAACTAAAGAATGATAAATAATATCAGTATAAATTGTACTGTATATTTTTTTTTTTCATTTGCGGTAATAAATCATGAACGCACATGAGCACAGGCAACACGTGGAGAAATACAATGTCAATATTGTCTTGCCTATAACTAATAAATAATTATTATTTATGATCACTTACCTTCGACATATTCAAAAAACTTAAAAAAGTCGTTCGAGTAGAGAACAATCTTTGCCAAGGCTTCGTATCTGGCACCTAAAATATATAGTGGACAAGAAAGTATGGACATTGTACTATAGTTCGTGCATTGTTTTAACTCTTTTACACTTCCCTCAATCACCTGTTTGTACCGTACAGTAACAAATAGAGATAAATATAGGATATTTGAATATCTAATTAATGAATAAAAAAAATTACATTCCCGGAGCATAGTTCCACAGTTCAGTGCTACGTCTTGATGTTCATACCCAGTTATAAGGGTAAAAAGAATTTCTGGTTTAGTGCAAATGTATTCAACTGTGGGTGACCTGGCTCCTATATGCCGTCTCAGTATATTATTGAAAATCTGTGCCACATCCTTCTTACCCTGAAACAATCAAATAAAATGTTGTGAATACTTAATGTACGTATACAATATATAATATTATTATAATTAATAATATAATATATATACTAACTCATTAACTCACATATACTAAATATTTATGATGTACGCAACTTTAACTTATTTAAACTACATGCAATAACGAATAACAAGTAAATGCATGTAGAAAAATATCATTATCATACTGACCTCGAATTCAATTCGTGACAAATTGTTAATGAGAAGTAGGAGAAGGTTTGTATTGTAAAGCTCTTGCGACAATTGCGCCACCAAAATCTCAGTCTGCTGCTCCGTGTCCGCTGAGCCAAAAAGTATTCCTTTTACAGCACCCAACTAAAAGTAGAAAAATATGATTATAGTGATGAATACTGTTTTTTAAATATCCAAAATAGAATACAAACTATATATACATTAATTCTAATGTGTCGTGAGTTATTATACACTTACTTGCTTGGTAACTTCCTCTTGTGCTTTCTCCGCTTTCTTGTCACCTCTCTCCAGGGCTGTCACTGCTTCTTTCAAAGCTTTCACCACTTCCGCCGGATTTTTCTGAGACTTACCAAACAGTGGCATCTCGACGCCTGTCAATATCCAATAAATGTCTATTATAAATACATTATAAATATGACTTATGTATATATATATTTAGTATTTAGGTATATTGACATGTTGAAAAATCCTAAATACCTATAAATCTATTACAAGAACTAACAAAATTTGAGTATGAGTGTACAGAAAATATTCGGCTCATTCATTCTAATTTGAAAATTAAATATTTTAAAACCCTCATCACATTCCAATACCCTATATATACCCAAGCACTATACAACTATAACTATACTAAACTGTTGGTATATTAAAAATTACTTCGTAAAATCGAACTGAGACTTCGTAACTTCATCTCTCAAGATTTATACATAGCTACACACTTTAAATTTTTAATGTCAATATAGGTTCATTATCGATATTACGACTGAACTTTAGGTTTTAAATAACAAATGTATAATTTACAAAATCTGTCATGCTAAATTATTAGCACTGGTTTAAAATCATCGTGAATTCATGACATCAAAATGATTTGAGAAATTTTTAATTCGACACTATGCACTATATATATTTTAAAATTCCACAGATCATGCATATAATAATAATAATGGTTATACGCACATGTTCTATATCTAGGTCGTTGGTGACCAACATGCAAGATATCAGAAATTATTTAAATTTGATGTATAAAAAATGTCAAATGTGTACTGAATAATTTGTTTCCATCGCATTGGTCACCGCACTGGAATTTATCTCACATCTCTTTAACTCCATATAGATATCTGTAGGCTATATAGGCTAACATAAATATAACTACAATAGCTTTAATTATCTTGAAATTTATATTTAACCATTTTGAAGTAGGTTAGAAGTGTTAAGTAATGGTTGTCAACAATAAGTCACCTTTAAATGATTGCCGAAATTATGTATATACATAATATTATATTATTAGATACAGACTTGTATATTTGTTAAAAAATAACGTTAACTAACTTTGGTCACTTATAAGTGTGGTATACTTGAGGCAGGCACATAAACATTCACCAAATACCCTTTCCTCCGTTGAGCATATTACTTTAAGTAATAATATTACATATGTATTATTTACAGGAATCAAATAATATTCTAGCTAAATCTCATCAATCTTCGTAAAATATATAAACAACGATACACACACACAATAATAAAATATATTTATAACAAATGATCAACGGTATCGATCGTATTATCACTCCAAATTATAATTTGAATAACACACTTACAAAATCAGGATTTCACTGACTTTGATGTTGACAACAAGTTGGTAAACAGGGATTCTTCTTTACTTTTTTTTTACTGCGCCCCACAAAATATTTGATTAAAACGATATATCATGTATAGGTAAAGTGACCAGATGTGTCCCAGTAACAGAATTTGGGAAATCGTCACAATATAGGTTAACCAAACAATGTAAACACGAGTGATTAATAATTTGATGGTTAGTGTAATAATTATAGGAATGTGGATTAATTCGATTGACTTTTTTTAACAAGAAAGTGAACCTGGGTGACCTTCTCTATATAAGGTCTATGTCTATATAGTCATATATAGAGCTCGAATTGAAATATTTCATTCAAGCTTTCGCGATCGCAGGGAAACTGTAAAAATCTACAGGGTATAAAAAATTATACACCCTGCACAAACTTTTACCTACTGACTTTTGTAATCGCAGTATAGGTACTTACTATAAAAATATTGTATTTAATTATTTTAAATAATTACTAATAATCACTTATGCAGTGAATGAATTCATCATTACTATATAATCTCATAATTTTTTATTTTACTCCGCGTAAACATACTTATATAATGCATAATATGATACCTGACGTGAGCTATTTATTTATTTCTATTGACAGAAATGAGCATAAATATGAAATTCAGTTTTTTGTATTTAGTCACTAAATAATATATACGCAAGAAACACTGAACATGTACGTCTCGTTAGTTGAAAAATTTGTTTTATTATTCAAAATACGCTATAATAATTAAATAATTAATTAATAGTATTCTCGGTAATAATATGTAATAAGAATTTACGGTTGAGGACAAGGTAATATTGTAATTTAACGTTCGATTAACTGTAAAATTGTACCATAATAGTAAGTATATGTACGTACTGCTATAATGCTCATATATAATACATATTATTATATCGGTTCCAAACTAGAATAAGATAAGAGTAAAAATTAAAAATTTAATATACATACTTACATAGCAGTTTATATTATTATTCTTAACATTATATAATATAAATAAATATATTATATGAACATATATTTAAGCGAAAAATAATAATAGTATAATTAATAATTAAACTTCATTATCTAAATATTATACAGGGAGAAAATTAACAATAAAAACTTCGTAGATATATATACTATCGCGTCGGTGAAAGATGAGTTTCCCCTTAATATATTATATATATTTTAAGATTATGAATAAGGGGGAAACTTTTTGTAAACTGTGAAAGAAAAAGAATGAGAGCTAGTTTTTTGCAAAAATAACCATTGTTACGAGTCCAAGGGTATAGGCGATCAACAATTTTTGGTTTAGAGTTAAATGGAGATAGGAAGGAATTGTACTTCCTATTGTCGCGTCTTTTTCACAATTTGTGGGTAGCATCAAAAGAGTTATACATACGACAGCCGTCAGAACTGCAACATAATTGGGATTATAATGTTGATTTCCTCCTCCTCCGGTGGTAGCAGTAGCAGGATTGTAAAAACCAGAAGAATATGCTTTTCCAGAGGAAGCCGCAGTCATCATTCCAATTGATGAGGGACATTGCTGGAAGGATTCCGAAGGTGGCATATCAGCCATAGAATTAATGCTGCCAGAGTAATTATTACTCATTAAATTACTACTATTTGCTTGACTCCCGAAATGAATGACGGAAGGAACATCTTTTCGTCCTAGCTGCTGTCGGGTATTATAATTGTAAATCT
>JAIUND010001623.1:0-32434 GCA_034699125.1 Gisinianus flammeolus | reverse complement strand
TCGCTTGGTTTGCTTCGGAATTGTTGTTGCCCTTCTTGATTTGTAGCCAAGAGTGTGGACTTTTATTTTATTACAATATGACTTGCTCAATTTGAACGTTTGACCTCCAGCTCGGGATGACAATTTGAGGTTCGAGATCAATGCATTTTCTATGTCTGGACACTCTTTAGGAGTGGCTAGCTTTGCTGGACGACCTGGTCTTTTTGATATTTCTCCGGATCCGGTTTCTTTGTATCTTGTTATTATACCGTTGACCTTTACCCGACTGATCCCTTCCAGTTTAAAGTGTTGACAAGTTGATTTCATGTCACCGCCAGCTTGAAAATTGTAAAAGTGCACAACTCGATTTGCGAAAGTGTCTCACATTTTAGTCTGTATTAACTGTTCAAAATAAGATAGAAAGATAATTCTTTCACAGTTGAACAGGCAATCGTCCGTACTCAAACTGCGTAATAAAATCCACGCTCCACTGTGAAACCGTTGAGCAGACAGCGACATAAAACAAAGTGTGTGGGAATTTACGGACATATATTATATTACGAAACGAGACTTTCTCGTTTTCTTCTTTATTTATCAAGTCTCGAGTTCTACCAGTTCCCATCAAATTCTCCCTAGACGTTCTCCGAATTCCACAAACCAATGAAATTACAATACAAAAAAAACGTGTCATTTAGTTACATACTTTCTTCTCACTCTTTTTCATGTCCACAACACTTTGTTTGATTAAGACGTCTGTGATAATTTCTTCCTTTATTTGCGCACCTATACACAAATGACGTGTACCGAATCGACGTAATATAATACGAACTTCGACGATAGATCTCAGAAAGGAAGGATGAAACTTCACAGAGACGAGAAAACCAGAAATCCCATTTAATTTGTAAAAAAAATATGTGAAAGATACGAAGTCAGCAGTAAAATATAACTAATTAGAACGAGTATATAAGATAATGTATTGAGTAACCCAAATTTTTTTTTCCACTCGAACGAAATTAAATCGATTACATCGACTCGTTTCCTGTTCCATAAATGATGAATTTCCAGAAAGTAATTCTATATATACTAGTTACTAGTTAACAAATTGTTCATTCAAGTACATGTCGTTACTTACGCAATTCCAACTTAATTTGAATTCATTCACTAATTTGCTTTTATTACCTCATGCTTGTTTA
The DNA here is from genome assembly GCA_034699125.1 of Gisinianus flammeolus. Lineage (NCBI taxonomy): Eukaryota > Metazoa > Arthropoda > Collembola > Symphypleona > Katiannidae > Gisinianus > Gisinianus flammeolus. The sequence continues at coordinate 31,262 of JAIUND010001623.1, read as the reverse complement.
TGTAATATATATATATGTATACGTATACAAATGATCAAATGACAACTAGTGAAATACTCCCATCCCACATTGAACCAAATCTTTTCCATATGCCAGGAACTGTATCTGTAGTTATATTTAGTACAAAGTAATTAAACAAAACTTTTCTAATTTAATTACGTAAAAACTTTGTACTACGCAGCTCTTAAATATTTATGAAACAATCTCACGAAATATCTTACGAAATGACGAAATTAGAAAATGAATTTACAACAAATCTAAACTGATTTTAATCAACCAGATGAATGAATTCAGTGGGAATGAACATGCACAAGAAAATGGATAATTGCAATTAGAAAAGCATCTCGGATGTCATTCGTAATAAGTAAACTGAGTTTGGAAGTACGTTTCCGACAATCAACCTGAAATGCATGAATAAAATTATCTCTCGTTTCCAAGCGGATTCTCATTCACAGAGTGAAACCATTGTCCATGTTTTTAGTGTTCACACCATCAAATTTAATTCAAGTGAAAATTCATCAAACATACTACAATGTAAAGAAATTATTATCTCAGACAAAGGCAATTAAAAAGTATACGACGATGAGATCCATATTAGACCCAGCACGAACAATTTACAATTCCTCACCAATATCATCAAGCCAACGTGAACTGATTTCCGAATTAAATCTGGAAATCGTACAGCGAATCAGAAAGCAAATCTTTAAACAAGTGGCTTTTGTTACACAGTACACGTTGGATAATCCAACTTGAATTGGACTGGGAAAATACCGTGAAGGAGAAAACTTGAACCAAGGAAAGCATGCGAATGTTTATGTGTGTGGAGCAGAAGAAGAAGAAGGAGTAACATATTGTCATGGAGGGCCCCATCTGGATCCCTAATTTATTTCTCCATAATATGTACATACATGGGAAAAGAAATGCTCACAGAACTGTGTGAATTAAGTTTATACAAACGCATGGACTCACAAATGAGTGTCGATTGGCAGTTCTCGAATAACACAGACACATTTTATGTTGCGAATACATCTGGCTCTTGGATTTAAGCAGCTATCTGGGAAACATTTTATCGCTCACATAATGTGGAAAATTCCTAGAGAGCTCCATTACAATGGAGTGCGTTGTTCCCACGTAAAAACAAAAAGGGCACACTCACACAGAAATTCCAGAAGCAGCAAACAGTCAAGCGCCCAGAGGGAGAATCAGAAACAAGCCAGAGTTAGTTAAGTACAAGTGATTTTAGGGGAATTGGAGATCTCCACAGTGGTTAAAGAACCTTTTCACTGCGCGTTAATTACGGTATATAATCACTAAAATTAATACCGTTGAGAGGAGATGCTCAATATCCCGCTACTGAGCAGGGTATTGCTTATTTAATGAGCGAACCTCATCAACGAGACGAAGACGGGAAATTCCAGTTTAAATCATTCCCAACTTTGCCATATTAAAATACATTAAAATGTAGATGACTCGTCGCTTATTTTATAGTCAGTATCACCAATGGTATACATATCGGCATTGTTATTGTTATACTTTCTCCGTTTTCTCTCATTTCTGCAGCTACAACTATCTATACAACTACATGAACTTTCCACTCTAAACTATTGCCAGGAAATATGCCTTGTGAATTGCAATTTTCCCCAAGTATTCTTCAACAAAAGCAACCCTACATACATATATAGGTAGAAAATCCCTTCTTCCTTATTTGCCTCTCTATACATCTGCTCTGTCTGTCTCTCTCTCTCTATAGTGAATGCATTACATGCCTGATTGCTTTGATTGATATTGTTGAGATGTTGGTATTATGTCAAGTCGTAAAAAGTCGGGTGATGGTACAATCTGAGATAGAGAGTTCAATTTGTACGGTACTTGCCACCTCACAAGAAAATCCTATAAATTCCAATATCCACTCATATTTTACAGTCTCTCCCTGTATATCCATCTACATGCAGAGATAGTAGACACTATCAATCCTCACTTTCTCTCGCCTTCATGTACATACATACTTTTTGATAAACAAGATTTTCTCTCTCCAAGCAAGATTCCCTATAATATAAAATCCAAGTACTTGAAGTTACAAGTTTTTTTTGTGCACCTCAAGAGCAAAACAGAAACCTGTACCAACGGGACTTTACTTTTGTGTGTATACATTATTTCAATTCCATTTTGTACCATGTGATTAGGGTTTCACGATATGAATGCACACGTCTACTGTAGACTCTAGACTTTTCTTCCTTCCTCTCTATCTATTTCTATTTCTATACATATCATCAACGTTAGAGTCACAAGTTAAAGAATGTTCCACAATAAATTTTTATACGCCACTCCATATTTTTTTGTTCGGCAGTCACAGAAAAAAAAACCAGAAGGACTTTCCCTTGAACTATAACCAAAGAAAAAGTACTAGTCAAGCTTTCTCTCCCGTCGTCTGGTTGAAAATAGGGGAAGAAGTTGAATAAATTGCCTGCGAACTCAGAAAAACACACTCAAAATGCATGGTGTCGTTTGAGAGAAATTGTGGTAGTATAGTAGTAGTTCTTGTGATACGCTCTACTAAAATACCAACTGTAAAAATAGAGAACAGTATAAGTACATGGAATATAAATTGAGGAGGGTGGAAGAAAGATATCCATGCATTTTTTTTACTGATACTGATAATATTACAGAGAGAAATCTTAGCAAGGTTTAATGGTGAGTGTGTGATACTGTGTATGTGTGGGTGGTGTGCTTGGAGAAAATAAATAGGTTTGTGGGAAACATGAGAAGGCGGAGGAGACTCAAAAGAGAGGATGAGAAAAAGTCACATATGCATATGAAAATGTCATAGATATTTCTACATGGATCAAGGAGCTTAAAGTTGAGATAGGAAAGAAATAGATAGAGACTCATCTCCATCTCGAAAGAAAAAAAATAGATGCATTCAGAATCATTCATCGACCGTATACTTACTTGTGAAGAGAAAGAAAAAAAATTCACAGTCAATTCATTCAATCCCAGAGATTACAGGAATGAAAAGAAAAAAGCTCAACTGAGAGATTTATTCTGGGAATATTAGTATTTACATATTTGAAAAAAAAAAAAGGTGAGAATTCAAAGACACACGAATTCTATCGCTACACCATCAGCCCATCTGCTAAAATCACTTTATTCCCACGGCTGAAGAATAAAATCCCTGGTATAGCTCTACCTGTACGGCCGTATTAGATTGGATTGGATAACTTTACATCTTGTACTAAATGAAGTGTGAATTTATCGACTCCAAGTTTTTCGGAACACATTTTCAAATTTCATTTTCTCAATCTTCTGGAAGTCATATCAGCGCTTTGAGCCGCAGGAGAAAGCAGAAGCAAACAGGAAATGTGTGGACGAAAAAAAATGGTAATATTAAAGGAGGCAAGCTTTGAACATTTCCAAAAAATTATTTATCTACTGAGATATTTTGGTTAAAAAATATTTAACTATTTTTTTTACGTTATCCTTTAAAATGTGTACAATGACATAGTAAAAAGGAAGAAAATAATAAATAAAAATATCCATTATTTATCTGTATTCAATTTAAACCTGTACATTACTGTCCGGCGGTGAAAATGGTTCGTTCCCCTTGTCCTTTTTTATCTACCTAACTGGAAACGATAAAGGAGGAACCGGGCAGGAGAAAGATAAATGGAAGGAAGAGACACACTGGCTGGAGAAGAACAAATAACAGCGACTGGTTTGTATTACTCTTTGGAGACTCTCTCACGACCAAACTATCTTAAATATGTACTCTCGGTGTCCATTTACAAAAAGAAAAACTATTATGGCATGACATGAAATGCGTTTGAAGCATCAAATAAAATTACTGGCTTCACAAAGTGAACAGATAGAAAATAAGAAAATAGTACGCACGTCACGTATCATTAAACTTTAAATGGACAATAAAGCATGCAGTATGTAGTTACATCATCATTGAATGGTTTTTCTTTTACCTGAAATCCAGCTCTGTTGGCAGTGCTATTATTAACCCCACTGACCAAATTGTGATGATGGCCATGGCGGCTTTCCTCTTTGAAGCTCTTGCTGATAACGGACGCAAAACTGCAATTATTCAAACATGTCAAAGGTCAAACATACAAACATGAGAATCACCAAGATTTACAATTTATATATAATCATTATTATAAGCAAAAAGAAAAAGGACTCACCTGCTCGATATCTGTCTAACGCTATGGTGGCCAGTGTAAAAACGGAGACATTGACACTTAATACCTGAAACAAGTCAGAATGGATTTAGGATTCATTAATTTTGTATAAAAGATTAAAATTCAATTATTACTGTGTACGCGGATCCCATTACTATGCTCACTTATAATGACATGAAAGGATCCGACAATTGCGAGGTTTTACATGATGCGTAGAAAGTAGACAGGACAAAAAATTATGCATTTCCCTACATTATGTAAGGAATTGAGCAAACTCTGGAATATTATAAATTATTCAAGTATCCTCTACAGAGTTTACATGTCAACTTGAATGATTTATAGTCGTTCATCCAAATTCTCAGTCAGTTTCGTTTTGTTTTGTGTACAGTGAAAACGTGGAAATTATTACAATGGAATGAAGAAAAAGAAAAAAACCCTTCCGGGAATTTAATCTTTGTTTTTTGTGACCACAACTCTGCGTACAACATACATACAAAAACTTCTTCATCAACATAAATACTAAAAAAAAGGACTTGGTACAACCAAAAGAGGAAATGTCAAACAGATAGATATTTTACATGAGCAAACTAGAAATTGACTTCGTTTCCACTTGACCGTTTTTGAAAGTGAAACAGTAAGGAAGACAACATATTAAATCATTTGTGACACAAGTGAACAAACGGAGCAAAAACATAAAAGAATGCCTGTAATAATTTAAACTTTAAACAAGAATGTGTACAGGGAACGTATCCTTTTATATCCTTGTTGTAGAAAATTTTCATTCCTCAGGTTTGCAAGATTATTTTGTCATGTTACTCTTCTGTCTGTCCTTTTTGGCTTCTGTTCCTATTTAGCTGTCTTTCTCTTAGACCGAGCTCATCTGGGCTAGATAATCTGGCTCTCTGTGACGTTCCCAACGTTCCTCTGCATAATTTAACACGACCACAGTCGTTTCCTCTTATCCCATGATTTTTACTGATTGCAAATTCATTCCACTGGAAAAAAACAACCTAAACAACACATTCCAACCTGTCGCGCCTTTCTCCAACATTGAAAGACAAAAGTCATACGAAGGAGAATCTTTGTGGGTAACCCACAGAATAATTTCATTGGAATCAAACTGTTTGAAAATTGTATTATACAAAAAGAGTCAATTAATGCAGCGTGTAAAATTTATTTTCTACCAATACAAAAGATATAAAGTGGCACAAATGTTAGTTTTCATCCTCTTGTCAATGGAATCTCAGCTTAAAAATAAATTTATTCATGGTTCTCCTTGCCAAACGAAATAGAAAAGTACAATCGTTCAACCTTGACTTGGTTTCGGTACATATATATAAAAATTCTTTCAAATGTTTATATAAATAAATTTATGCAACCTGGGCAATATTGTGCAACTTTAAGTCTACATTGTACATCTTACAATTAATATTCCAATGGAGCAGTTGCAAACGGAGGGTAATGAAAATGAGTCATTGGTTTTGATTGTACTAGCTTTTGTGTATAGTTAAAGGGAAACATTAATATTTTGCCAAAAGACATTTCGTCTGGGCTGATTACGGTCCAAATTTCGTCTTCTTTGTTACTAATAAAATCCAAATCCGAATTCAGTTTTCTCGCTACTGTGACGTAACTGTAACTGAATTGGAACAGGCCTTTACTGAATGCCGTTATTTTCTATTACTTTCCATGAACTGTACCAACAGTAATTAAAGGAAATGGACGGAGAGTACATTTATTTTTGGGGAATCTGCTCAAATCAATGTCACTAACAATTCTCTCTGTTGAGCATTACGAAAAGCGTCACTTAATATCTGTCACTCTCCTCCAGACATGATAAACGACAGTCGACTAATTGGTACAAACGCAGCCTTCCCAGAAAGTCATTTGTATCTGGACTTTACTGTCTCATAAATGAATTAGCGGAATGATCATCACAATTACGAGTGGTAGGAGTTGGTAATAAAATTCGCTCAAACTCGAGACGATAAAACTGATTAAATACAGGGCACTACTTTATTTGATTTAAATGATTTAATCTGTGATTTCAATTTAAATCTGTAGGGATTGAGCAGAAATAGGCAGACGCAAACTTTGATGAATATGTTTTGCCAAGCAAGTGTACAATTTATGTGTTTAGACAAAGTAACTCATGAAAATATTTTTTATGAGCTTTCAGTGAAGAAAATAATAATAATAAATGTCGTATATCTTTGACTTGCTATTAACACTCTCATCAGCGACTTCATAATGACGATTTTTCTTTGAAGGCTTATCTGCCTTTCATCGTTCCATTTGAATAACGTCTCGAGGTTATTTCCATATTATAAGTATTTGCCGAGCTACAACAAGCCGTTACGATTATAATTTGACAATACTTTGGAGAGTAGATGGAAAAGATGCCAGAATCACGACTGTTGAAAGGTTATAGATGATGTGTACACTATGAAAAACACGAAGAAATCCATTACAATAAGAATGTTCACTACATGGTTTGAGAATGAGAATTCTTTGCCAAGAATTTAAAGGAGAAAATTGAAAAAAATAAAATAAAAAAACTAGAGGATGGCTTATTTTATCCAATGGATATTGGTCTGTGTGTGTATGCAAACAGTGGGGCTTGTATACATAAGAGAGCTTTAAATCCAATGTAAACTTTTACATGTGGACATTTGAATTCTCCAAGCGAACATAAAATGAATTGAACATTCTCACTCTTCTTACTGCCTTCATAAATTACCTGGAACTCCCAGACAGTTTTTTTTTCCTAATCGATGAATATCTTATGTGTCACTTGGAACCCAAGCCAAAATGAAACTACTATGATAACTAAGGATAACATATTGAAAGACACGCTAATTTGTATGTACCATATTTGCATTTGTTTTCTTTCTCTTTTTTCATCTCCCGACTTCAGACCGCAGGCGTTTTTTCCCCCTCAATATAAAATCAACAAATTTTTTCATCGAAAATGTCTTGTATACATAAGACATTTATAAAAATGTATTTTGTACACACGTACACACACACGCTTTGGAAGGAACATTGAAGAATTGAAACTTTCTATTTTGAGCAGTTGCATGAGTAAACTAATATACGTTTCAAAAGAATTTGACGTTTGATTTGGCAAACAATAAATCTTAAACTGCCTCTTTTTGTATTTTCTCACAAGCAAAAGCATATAAGAAAGAAAATACTCATGGAAATAAAATTCAGCCTCGAGTGAGGATGGCATTGTATGGACGTGTATAAATTGTTCGGATAAATGTGCGTGAGCGCTTTATTTTAGTCAACGTGGAAGAAAGAAACTGCCCAGGTCGTGGAAAAGTTTGAGCAATTTTCGAGAAGATACATCACAGTAGCGAAAGGCGGTGAGACAGTCGTACGCATCTCGATTCTATTCATATAGTTGAAAGTGAAACTGAATGCACATTTTCTGCGACTCTCTATCTTTCTCAAAGTCTCTTGTATTCTCGGATTCTAATTCAATCCTTGTGTATTTAACTTATGTAAGTTTATTGCTCGTACAATTCCCCTGTTTCACTCTAGCGTCTGGAGTCCAGATTAAGTCCGTGTCGAAATTATTATTATTATTATTTATTATGCGTATTACATTTACATGGAAATCTTTTGGTCTCGAGAGAGATGGAGAAACAATCTTTCCTCGTGCATGTGAAAGAAACTACTCATACATTCCAGAGTGAATAATCGAGGAAATATACGATACGGGAAAGAGAGCTCAAAAAGAAATCCGAAACTTGTTTTGGATTTCAATAAATTCCACACAAGAATACATAAAATGACGGCAAAGAATTCCTGACTGTGGTTTATTTTATGACGTTATGACACATTTTTCTCTTGCCCTTTTTATTAATCTGGAAATTCCACGAGTACGTATTTGATTCTTTTACTTTTTCGTCTCTATTTTCTCAATGAAATATCTAGGTATTATAATAGATATATCTATCCACCTCGTAATATGTACATAAATAGGGAAAGTAATTTGAGCAATGGTTGACATTTCCTGAACAATTCAAAGTACATGAAAAACAATTCCCAAAATGAAAATCTGCCAACTCAAAAGTTATACATCTACAATCGCATGTGTGTACACATATTTATTACACTTTTGTTCGGAGAAAATCAATATTTGTCTATAGAATTGTTTGTAAGTACATGTAATATTCAAAATTATTTCATCGTAGATACTAGATACACACCATGATGAGCCATGAATATTGAAATTCCGCATGAATTATTGAATTATTGAATTATTGCCTTTCAACTGCCACAAAGATATGAAAGCATATCAACAACCTGACTATTTATTCAAATTGTATTTGCCCGAGCCCGTCAATCATGTTTTTTTTTGTTCTTTGATTTGTGTCACTTGAAAAATGTAATTTCTTTTACATCAGAAATTCCTTGCATAATATATTTAATATTTACGAGAAAATGACAGATAGCCAAAAACCAGTCCCTCGGTGAAGTTATTTTATTCCACATATTTGATGCTCCAAACTGTATTATTTAATAGTATGAAATTTGAGTTACGAATTGAATTCAATAGTTTATGAAGACATACAAAACTGAATGTTTTTCCTTCATTTAAATACAAGTTTTAGTAAAATGTATCCAGTCCAAGTTTAAATTATAGTCTCCTTTGTGAGATAGATAAATAAGAACATACTTGAATGTAAATATTGCATAAAGTTAGCTTCGAATTGACATCAGATATTTTATCAAACGAAACGACTTGGAGATTATGATCTGAAAATTTCCTGCAATTACTAACTAGCAATTAGATGAAACTTTTTATGTCAACACATTAATTACTGTGCGCTCTCCTCTCATTATCCCAATCCTATGTGCTTTGTTTCTTTCCTATTTGATGGTTCATAGCCAATGGACAGACATGTTATTGTAGTGAAAGCTCATTTCCGAGAATATGGATTACTCACCTGAACAAATGGACAGAATGCACACATAAAAGCTGGAAGATTCCATTTTTGTAAGAGAGCTGCTTGGAATTGGAAAGGAATCGCGAATAGTCCAATTATAATATCTGCTAGAGCGAGATTTGCTATAAACATGTTGGTCACTGTCCGCATCCTCCGACTCACCTTTAAATCAAAAAGAACACAGTAATCATTACACATCATACTTTGTAAATTCCTGCCCAAATAATTATCTTCATCTGATCATTATGAAATAATAATAAAAAAGATAAAAAAGGGAAACGATGAATTGGATGAAATTTTCAGCTGTGTATATATTTACAATTTCTATAACACACCACAAGATATTTTCCTGTCGTGTCAAGATTCCCATAAAATTGTTTACGCTCATGACAGAGCCCACTACATACTTATTACTTACAACCACACCGCATATGGCCATAAAAATTTCTGAACCGTGGAACAACTAAAAACATTTCAAAGTGAAATATTTTATTGCTATAATTCAGTACACATAGAAGTCAGCACATTTCGACTTAAGTACCTGAATGAAGTTTTATTTGTGATGGTTTATTGATACCGACTATTAAAAGCTTTTAAAAACACTATAAAATTAATTGTTGGACATCCTGAATAGCTGACGAAAGACCAGAATATTTCCTATGAATTAATAGAAACAGAAAAGGAGGAAGAAAGTCTCAATTCGATTTGCCTGCTCCACACTCCTTTGACATATTTCATTTTCTACATCATAATTAATAATTACAATCACTTAAATGTTGCCCGTTTCGATGAGCCGTATTCGTCGTTCTTTGTTTTTAAAGGTTGTAGATTTGGAATGTGGGTACAGAAGGATGTGTAACCCTGTCTTATTTGTGTCATTGAATTGTGTGTACAGAATTTCCTTAAGTAAGTTCATTATGATAGTCTGCCCTTTTCTTTTTCCCTTCGGAATTTTGAATGCCGTCCGTATCGCTAGTATAAATTAGTACATGGCGTATAAGTATCTACAAATGAAATGAATATGTAGGTAAGTGAAATCAATACTGCTATATATAGATAATTGTGCGATAGGCGGTCTCTGATTCCACAATTCTGACTTTATCTCAAAGTCCGCGTACTTGACAGACAGTAAAAAGTGGCCATAAAGGATTCTTAACGGCATCGAACGCATCCGCCTTTTAACTATTAACGACACCCAGTCCTCATTCCGAAAAACAAAGTTCCCTTTAAAATAAATCTACTCACAAGTCAGCCTTATGAAAATTCGACAACAGAAACTTTCACCTGAAGCAACTTTCACTTGATGCGTCCACTCGCTTCAGCTCTCAAAATATTGGACTACTTACTTCTTTTCTCAATAAGCTTATTCCAAAGGAAAACGGATCAAAGTGCACGAATGTCTATACGTATGTCAAATGAACTTCAACCCAAGTACTTTGGAAATATGAATATGCATACACACATTCAGTTTCAAATAATCTCAGGAGATTTTGCATCCATACATTGAAGATCCTTCAGCCTGTAAAGCAGGATTAAATTTTCTAATAACCTGAAAACCCTGTTCCTTTGAATTAGTCAGCGTAAAAGGCTTAGTTATATTATTCATCCAATTTCATGAGAAATAACCAAGTAAAATTGGAATTGGAATTACGGTGCATTCTACGAATTCTAAGGACTTCAAGTTCTTTCAAAAATGCTTCCACTGCAAAGATCTCATTAAAAAAAATTAAATACACACACATTTTGACAGTGAAAATGTGTAAAAGTAAACCTTGCTGCTCGTTTGACTCAAATTGTTTGAAGTATGCAAACGTTGTTGAAATTATTATTATTATTTGCAGACAGACGCGCAATTAAAATTGGCTTTTAAAGGATATTTTATATGTATGAAAAACTTTGAAAAAAAAACAAACATCTTTAAATTATTTGCGTGTCCTTGCAAAACTTTTTTCTTAAAAAATCAATCGGGCAAAAAATGTGTGCTTCAGTTCCCTTTCGAAATTGGAAATGGGTATAGATAAAAAAAAATGGTATAACGTAAACGTATATACTTGAAACATACGTTGAGCATAATAGAATAATAATTTTTAAAAAGGACAGCTGTTACCACAGCTCACATAGTTGATTTATTAGGTTTTCTCAGAGTGAAGACCGGGATTGTGGTGGTGGGTCCTGCTGGCAGACAAACGCGATCTTGGATTCGATTCCAATCATCACACTATACCTCCTTCTGATATTTGGCCGACAGTCAACATAGATCAACTAAACTTGCCTTCAAAAAACTCTCCTCACTCGCAGTCTTATCGAATTCTCTCAAACTTTGTGGACTGATAATCGAACTGGCTCGAAAAACCAAAACTCAAAGTTCTAGCCACATCCTCTCTCTCTCTCTCTTCCATATCGTATCTTCTTCTTCCGTCTTCAACTCGACACAAACACATCACTTGCAGAAACTCATTTGGAGAGACAAGGAAAGCTTGAGAATTTTCACATCCATGAGTGAAATATCAGATTTCTCGTCAGCATCGTTAGTTTTTCATGCCTATAATCCATAGAACTATGTGACCATGATCATGATCATATATAAACGAAACAACTCCCTGACTGGGCCAGTAGTATCAGTCTAGCTACAAAGTTCCAAATTCCTTAAGCTCAATTCCAAATTCTCTGCTCTCTGGATCTTTCTCTTAAGCCTTTGTTATATTATATCCGACAGTCGACAGTAATGTAAACTTTTCAACTCTTCATGACTGTCTCCATTTATTTTTAAAATAATTTTTTTATAACACAAACAATACATCATATCAATTAGTGTCAATTACTCAACTTTTTCCCTAACCAAAATGCAAAATCCATGGAATGAAATGAGTCAATATAGTGAAAACTGAACCTATCCCAACTAAACAAAAACAATTACAGTACATTTGAGGCCACAAATTCCCCCGGAAGTCTCCAAAGCTTCTTCTTGTATCATACATGAAACAACAAAGTGAGTTGAATGTTCAATGAAACTGGTACTACCTAACCACATGCCACACAACCGAAAAATATTATTTATGATCTTACATTTTCCTTCACTTCTCCAACAAACGGCATCGCATTTCGGTATTTAATTTTTCTGCTTACAATATGTACCAACATATACCATGTACTAACTACATGGCCACGTCTATGACAAACGAACAATATATTGATATTATTGATAACTCTGTTTCTGCTTGCTCTAAATCCCTGTCAAGTAATCCAAAATAGAAGCATGTTCCAAGTTGTGAAATTGAAAGTTGCATTTAAATCTCCTGAATTATAAGCTCATTGGATCATTTGCCGTCACAAAGAAGGATTGTCAACGTCAATATTATTCACACCTGGACCCAAACCAAATTATATGTATAGGCGAAGGGACACGGTAGAAAATTTTCGGATTGAATTATCCTTGGGATTGTGATGATTTAGAGCAAGCGTTTTTGAAATGTGAAGTAAACAAGATGAAATTCAACTTTACTATGTCATTTTCATTCCGTGGGTTTCCCGAAAACCACAGATTTATTTATGTAACATGTAATAAAATACGGAGCATTGTGACACAAAGAGAACGCTAGACCATTTTATTACCCCCATTCGCTTCGATAAATTCTCCATTTCAGTCGTGGTGTCCCGTTCATTCGCTTTCACTTTCTCTCTCACTATTGACTCAATGAAATCAGGAACAATTGCTACTACAAATACATATATAGGTATTAATAGGTAATAAGTGTTAAACTCGTAGATTAATATATAATATGTATGCCTATAGATCCTGTAATGTACTATGCAGTAGCTTCAGCTACCCATGCTCTTCTTCCTTAATGCATTTGGACTTCCGTTCGTTATACTGAAACTGATACTTCGGGAGATAAAACGACTTACTACACCATTTCTAGAGAATCAATGGAGTTAACTTGTGGTTTGTGGTTTCCCCCCTTCTTTTTCTCAACTCCACTCATAAAGTTCAGTGTCATTTACCAAATCTTCACGACTCCATTGGTTTATCTATCAGTGTGATATTATACATACATAATAAGAATATATCCCATAAAAGTTATAACACATATTTATAGTTATGCACTTGTAAAAATAATTATACAAATGTATTAAAAACTATGTATGTAGAAGAATAATCTGAAGAATACATGCAGAATAATCGCCGTCTTTTCTCACGGTCAAAAAAAAAAACTTTAGGCCAAGTCTAAAAGTAAAAGTAAGGTTAAACGTGGAGTTGAATGAATTGCTCAACTGAGCACTGATGACAAAAAAGTGCATGTTCTCAAAGTAAATTGGAATGAAAGGGAATTGTAAAGGGAAAGGGAGAGAAAGACGGAGTTGATTTGGATAACGCTCATTGAATACAAATGAAAAGAGTTGACTCTCGACCCACTCTTAAAGTCCCACAGCCGCACAGTCAGTTCCCGCAGTGTGAAAGGAAATGAAGAAAGAACAAACGAACGATGAACGAGAAAGAGTTCTAGCTCTATCTCTAGCACCACTCAAGGCATCACGGAAATTTTTGATTCTGTTGAGAGAGAAGCGGAGACGGTAAATCATGGTGGGAAAAACATTAGATGTCGGCTAGACATTTTCTCATAGACACAAAATGCTTACGACAAAATACTCATAATTCTAGATTCTTGATATGAAAAGAGTTGGGAAGATAAGAAAAGGAGCACAAGTACAAATGAGAGTGTTGGAAGAAGACAGTGAGGGAAACCCGGGAGCAAAACCAAAACTCCGTAGTCAAAGTCAAAATGTCCTAAATGAATAATTCTTTAGTAATCTTTACAATTACAGATACATGAATGGAAAGAAGATTAGATTAGAATTAATGTAACTTCCTTCCTTCCTGGCTTTTCATATTCAACGGTAGTAAGTGTGTATGTATATATGCTGCATTATTATTAATAATATATTTAGTTATACATCGTCCGTCGTCATCACACAACTGGTGCATAATGATATAAAAGCTCTAACGAGTCTCTCTCTCGCTCGCTTATTATGCATTCTGAATTGAAAGGAGCCGTGGGCGGCTAAAGGACTCGAGTGAATGGAAATTTATTATGGGAACTTGAGAGTACATACTAAGCACCAAATATCTCGTCACATATCTCCCTTCATAACAAAGATACTCTTTAATCTCACAATATTTCCCGACTAGTCCATTAGCTATCGTGGAGACTTTTTTTTACTACTATATAATATAATAATATTATTTTATGAAGACTTCATATAACAAGTGGCCGTTGCCGCTGGTCAGTCACCAACTAATACTGTTGAACTTTGATAGAAATTAATTAGATTTGGGCGGAACCAAACGACTGTCGAGTTGGATAGTAAATTCAAAAAAATGGCCTGACCAAGAAAGGAGTCCTTATTTAAGTGCTCACAGATATCTTGCTGAAACCCTTAAGATATATTAATATTTCCTGTATAATAAACCGAAATTTTTTTCCTTTTCTTAAATTTGGGTTCTTCAATCTTGATGATGATTAAAGACTAAACATTATTTCAAGTACAGTCTGCTGTTGCCGTGTCCAGACCTACACTAAATAATCTCAGCTCCTTATTACTTGCTGCAGACTGCAGCCTGCAGTATGTCGCGCATTAAGGTAAGAGTAAAACAATGTCAAAATAGTTATTACACATTTGTTTGAGGAAGGTCTGAAGATTGATAAATAAACAAATAACATAAAATATTATGATTATGCTTTATGCTTTATAGTAGGTATGCTACTTATATATAATATGTATTTATAGTGTTTTGTTTTGTTAAACGAACCGAGACAACCCACAGAACGAGTCCATTTCCGATGACGGACAAGAGAGAAATTCCTCCGTAGAAAGTGGAGAGGACAATGATGATGCCCACCGGGACTTGATAGAGCTCATCTGCCTCTTCAAGGTCATCGTACATGTTCAGTCCAGTTGAAAAGTTCCCCCCGGACAAAGATCTGTTCTGTCCCATATCGTTTCGACTCTCATTGTAGTCCATAGTGATGGAATTGATGCTTTTTTCTATTCTCTGAACAACACTTTTCCTCTTCCTTCTTCGTCGTCGTCTTCTTTGACTTTTCTTCGACTCTATTTACAAATCACAAAGGACTCTTTCAACGGAAAGCCTAAACTTGATTGTCCACTCTCATTCTTTCGGATAACCTTTTTATTATTATTATTATTATTATTATTATTATTTTCCTGGACTTAATTTTTTATTATCACTGGATCCAAAAAAAACACTAATTTGTCATCACACGTAATGTTTTTATGAGCACAAAAATGATCACTTTGTAAATTCCAAAAAAAAATAAGATTAATTTTTTATCTCTTGAGACTTGTGACAAAGGTTTGGCCGGGATTGAAAATGGAGAAAGGACTTTTTTCCGCGTCCTGTTACATAGAGCGAGATTTTACACGCTGTTTTTATGCTAGAAATTGGATTTTATCTTTAAAAAAAGGTACGATTCAATCGCTGATTTTATTTACATTTGAACTTGTATTCCTCAAAGCCAACTGCAGATGAATTGTTAATGAGAAGTTGGAGGTTCACTGGGAAGATTAATCGTACAAGACGGGATAAATTATAAATAAAGGGATTTGTTCTATAGCTGTTCGACAGCGAAAAAAACTGGACTACTGGACTTATCACTAAAACCTTCTTTCAAGCCTTCCTATTTTATTTATATATGAATACTGTACACAAAAACCAAATGACTTTTGAGTCTACACGTTAAATAGGAAGACCTCAATGTCCGTTTTCCACCACTTTGAACAACATTGAAAATGTAGGGAGATGAACTTGTAAAATGGATAGTGATTTCATTGTTACATCATCACAGTAAAGATTCTTTACTAAAGAAGGAAAGACAGACACCACATCTTACACATCTTACACATCTTTGTAACATGTTTCACTTGACATTTCTTAGTACACACTTGACTTGAGATGAGGGCCTTTAATTGGTATTTGGTATGGTGCACTGTTGATTTTACTTGGTATTTGGTAGATATATTAAAGAACCAGAATGAAGGATAAAGGATGAAGAAACGGTAGCAGTTTCCTTGATTAACAACTCACACGCTCGATCCTTCCCTGCATACTAATGTAATTAGAAATTAGGAACGTATTTATCATTTTGACTTATTATTATTATTCATTACATTTTCAATTCTGTATTTCTCTGACGATGAGACGACTCCCTTGTTTTTTTTCATCACATTAACAATCGCATAGTTGACATTTCATATACATGTATGTGCAATCTCACTTTATCCCAAACTTTTATTTTATTTCTCTCGAGCTTTTCCCCTTCTGAATTGTGCAATGTACACGACACAGACACGAGCACACAACCGTTTTTTTAATATTATTTAGATATTTTGTAACAGAATTTCATTTAAATCTCTGCCTCCACGGCCACACTTTAAATCACATCAGATTAAACACAATTCACAAATGGAAATTTGATTTCGTTATGTTTTCCACATGTACAAGTTGAAAATTGAGACAAAAATGAGAACGTGTTCTCACTGCAAGTGACTTTGAAGAATTAAAAAATTTCATCACACACATCGTTTCCCAATAAAAACAATGTAGAGAGAGAAAATCCATGGGGGGTTTGAACAATGGAAATACTTTAGATTTATCAAGCTTTGAGCTTTGAGAAAGGTGAAATGGTAAAGACTGTTCCCTCTCTTTTCTCTGCTATATTCTTTCCAAATCCTGCACTTGACAAAGACTTTATTTACAGGCGGCTCTGCGTGAAAGAAGGGTGTGTTTTATAGAACGAATGCTGTGGTTCCAGTGCCAAGTCTCAACTGTAACTGACGAGAGTCGCATGCTACTGCAGATCTCCAAAGCTACCCCCTACTTGAGCTGATTGTGAGCAGTAGTGTAGTCCACCAAGTCAGGAGAGAGAGAGAGCGAGAGAGATAGACACAAATCACTTCACGCAAGTTCGGGCTCTTCTCGTCCATAAAATGCCTTTTCACTCTGTGTGTACATTTTCTGTCGTTGTCTGTCACACACAAGTTGCTTTTTCTATGCCGGAACTCCACACTCAAATACACACAATCAAGTCGCAAGGTGTGTATACACATTCACTATCTCTCTTTCCTTTACTTTCATCTCCATCCTTGTAACGGAGAGATATCTGTAGGTATTTCAAACCCTCAGACACAGGGCACATAAATACTTACATTTTAAAACTGCACAGAGTCTTCCTGTTTTTTTCCTCATACTCTGTAAATAGGGGAAGATAAAACGAAAGTCAGGGAAAATGGAGGACGGTATAACTTATAACCAGCATAAATGTTTTTAGAAGGAAATTAAAAGAAAGGTGATACATGTAGACGCAGGTAAAATTACAAATTATAAAAACAGAGTTATTTGGAGGAGACTCGAGTCAAAGTTTCAAAGTTCAAAGTTGGAAGGTGCAGCATGTAAATTATTTATGATTATGACACAAGACATTACATTGCATACAAATACTAAATATCAATGGAATATAGAATGGAGTTTGGAGAATAACGTTTTGTCTACATGTACTATTGATCACAAAACTCTAGAGTTTTAACCCGCTAATTCATAATTCCTCCATTATAAGTCATAATAATTTTATTGTGATAGAAAAATATTAAAACAAAAAAGGGAACAAAGAGTTTCATTCAAGGGAAATGATGTGCTTCATTGCTTCATCCCGTTGAATATGTATTGTAATTTGTAATTATGTGGGGACCCCACAGTGGGGTGAGGATTCACAGATTTGTCTTGGAATTAACACTATGAAATTTCCCCAACAAAAAATAAAAGTTTTTTCCTTGTTTCTTGGTAATACATAAATCAGAGCATTATGTGTTTGATGGACTCGATGTTCTATCTGTAGCATCTGTATTTTCTGCTTGTCTCATTTTGTTTGTTGTGGAGAGAAAAAACTCGCACGTGTGCGTATACAACTAAATATACTGGACATATTATTATGTTCATTTCTCTCATACGATTTTATTGTATCGTATACATTATTATTCGCTCGTTAGCTGTCTCTAACACTTTGACATTTACAATGGAGGAATGGAGTAGCATAATTCAAAATAATCTGACAGACAAAATTGTATCAATTGTGTCCGTTTCTACAGCTACATACGGACATTGAAAGGAGAGGAAGAGGAGACATGAGGACAAGTAATGATGACGTTAAAATATTAAAATGTTAAATTACGCCAGCCAGACAAATGAGTCCCCAAAGAATATAAAGGAAGAAAATCTATAGATTTCCTGTCACTGTCGTCACTGAATATTAAATTGTCAAATATCCTTGAGACATTCTCTCGTCTAATGTCTAATCTAAAGTCTAACAATAAGCTGAGGATTGCAATTACAAATTCTTTCGATGTACCCCTCAGCCAATTCTTGACATTGTTAATTGTTTATGTGTCACATGCGGTTTGGGGGGGTCTCGTTTTGTTCTGTTCAGTTTTTCGGATTGCCGAAAGCCGGTTTCTTCATATTATTATCCTCTCTTACTCTTTCTTGCGCAATGGAATGTCTGTAGTTGTAGTTACCTACTTTTTTGAACTCGCTCCTTTCAACTCATTAGTATAGTCTTTATCTATTGCTCCTTCACTTCCACTTTCTTTCCTACTCTCTTTTACGCCAACTTTCAACTTGAGAAACTTTTCCTCGTAGTGCACCACCGCAGGATAGACTAAATACAGATAGATACACACAGATAAGACACAAGACAAAGACAACAAGTTTCCCTGTGGATTGTCATTCTACTTGTGCCCACCGCAAAACTACACCGCACAACAAACTTCGTTACAAATTGTGCCAAAAACATGTTTTTCCCCGGCTCTTTCAGTTTTATTTAACTCTCAAAAGGTTTGAAGTTGCCTAATTAAAAAAAGGATTATTTGTAGCTCACAAGCCCTCATTTTATTTGAACTGGAATAACGCACATAATGACTCCTATTTTGAATATGTCATATGCTTTTTTGTAAAGAAAATAAAATGAATAGTTTAATACATTTTGTATCGCAAACTAAAAATATGGTGATGGTGATAAATAGGACACATGAGATGGAATGTGGAAATGGAAAGTATAGATATTTTGACTTGAATGAGTTTTGCTATGGTGGAATTTTACTGAAACAGAGACAGAGCGTGTGGAATTCCTATTATTATTATTATCATTATTATTATTTTTTTTTTTGTGAGAAAATATCCGGGAATATTTCCGAGTTGAGAGACGGCACATGAAATGTAATGAATAAAATATAAATTTGAGATGTTCCTGGTTTCTGGAGGATGAAGAGAAGAAGACAGCTGCTTCCTGAGCATGCCGTGAAATTTCGGGGATCTGCAATACATTTCATTTCATTGAAGATTAAAAATATGGAACATTTCACATTCTGCATTATTCTCATATGACTAGTCCATCTGTTTTTCTGAGAGATGCGAACACATTTTATTCTCTTCTGTTCTAGCCATTTCCTTTTATTTGAAAAGATGTTGTTTACGGTTTTCAGTATGAATGGAGAGAGAGAAGCCGTTGATGGATGTCCATGTCCATGTTGTCCCACTACACAAAAAGAAAGAGAGAGCGCGGAGAAAGGAAGAGAGAGAGAGAATCGAGATAGCAGTCAGAAAATGCTCTTGGTACATTGTAATTGATCGAGACAGCGTGATTCAGTTTAATCATGTTGTTGAGTTGTATTTTGTGTACATATATTCTGTATATTCTGGCATGGAGTGCTCTTGTCCTTGTTCTAGTGAGTTGAGTTCTCTGTCTAATCTACTCACACGCTCATCTGTTCTGCTGCTGGCGTGTATTTATTTTGAGAGTTGATAGTTTGTCGTCCTATTATTTCAACTCCACTTGGAAAACTTTAATTTAACTGTGCAAACAAAAGCACTCATGTGTTTACATCTGAAACCGTTAAAGCCATCATCACTTGCATTGAAATTCTAGAATTTAGATTTGAAATTTTACATTTTACATTTTCTGATATTTCCGTAGCTATAGGAAATATTAGTATTTTACTTGGTGTATGAGTCACCTGCTGAGTCGACCAATTGACAATATGTATTTATACCTTTGTCCAGGATCTCACGCGAAAATAATTCGATCAAATTTATCTGGCTGACAGTTTACAGTTTTTGCGTTTATTCTAGGAAATGAAATCACAATAATGAAATGAAGATCAAATTTTCAAGGGAACAGAGATAGAGGGTTAGGTTAAATCACATTCATTGATTTAAACGTTATTGTAGACTTACAATTGAAATTAACATTCTGCTAAAAATGCGTACAAAACATTTTGCATTTCTTGTGTGTGTGTACAAATGTAGAAGGATTCCACTGCGTAGAATGCCAAAGCAAAACATATCGTATTTGAAATTGTTTCCCTCAAGGATAATGAATATATTTGACATCTCTTATGAAATTAAGGATGTGAATGAAATGAAAAGTCGTTCATTTTGATGAAACTCCATGAAAATAAAAAGTCATGGTTTTTCTCCCGACTATAATCGTGTAGCGACTCTCAAGTCCTGAGTTTTAAGAATTCAACATCACATTTTGTTCCTAATAAAGTTCAAGGCAAGAGGTGATTTTGATTTTTGATTATGCACAGTGGAATGAGGATGATGAAAGAAAATGTTTTCAATTTCTCCTCTTTCCTTTTACTTGCAGTCGAATTTCCTACATATTTCTGTACAAGTGAAAGATGTCTGGCGAGGCGTTAATGCTGAATGAAATGACGAAGCCCGTCAAGTTCAAGAGGACTTAATTGAATAGAAAAGTCTGAACGAGTCATGGCAAGACGGATCTCAAAGTCTGTCCTATAGACTCCACATTTCTTATATGTATTTCTTCTTATTTACCCAAACCTATGTACAAAGTTCCCACACATTGCTTCACACTTCACCTTCCCCCCATAATGTACAGATATTACAAGCAGCAGATATATTGAACTCTTCTTCCATAGACAAAAAAAAACCAGGGCCAGGAAGAGAAAACACACAGACTTTAATTTAGAAACGTTCTCTGTTTTTTCCTCCTCCTTTTCAACGCCAAATTTCACATGGATGGAACTTTTCATGTTCTCCACTTTCACTCGCACATTCCGGCAAAGGACAAAATATAAAGTAGAACAGTAGAATGTGACCAAATCAGAATATCATCAGCAAATGAGAGAATCATAGGAACCAAAGGGAAAATTCAATTACAAGCCGGACGCTGACGATATTGTAGTTAGTGAAAGAGTCAGATCGAAAAGGATGGAGACTTTCCCCGTTTTATTAACATGTCTTTTAATTTGAACTCGTGAATATTTACGACAGTGCCCACCATCACCACCATCATCATTTATTCCTCAGTTTCCACACCAACTGTCTAATTCCCAGGTGTGATAAATAAAAGGAAATTCCACTTGGACTACTTCTCCGAAGCTTTCGATTCACAGGCTCCTTATTTGTACACTCGTACTGACGAGCTCAGCTTGGACTTACTGACGCTACTTACACAATCAATGAAAGAAATGGAGGGATCTGCCTGGAGGAATTTCACGGATAAATAAACAAAACTTGTTCAAGCAAAAGTCTGTTCTAAGAACACATGATACAAAATCAAGTGGGGAACTTGTAACATGGTCCAAGAGCACTAAGAGGATTTTTAGTATTATTTGTGTGTATTTTAGGATTCTAGTCTAAATTGGGAGGATTGTGAATCTGGAAAATCCCATCACTGGGTGAGAAATTCTCACTGAGAATAATGAAAAAATAAAGCATTGGAAGAATGGACCGGGAATGTTCAAATTCTATTACAGGTGGATTCGGATGAACGTTTATTTATTTTATTCCAATTGATCTCAAAACAGAAAAAAAGGGAATTGTATTCAAATTCCACAGCGGAGCATGCAATAATTCTTGTAAATCCAATACAATAAATGTACCGAATTTCTTTCTCTCTAACGGTTCAGTTCAGAACCAAATTCTAAATTCTGTCTGAGTACAATTTGTGGTAGAATCAAATGAAGTGGTTATAACTTTGTTATTTGTTCGATTTCCCCTATGCCATTTACAATTTACAATAGGATCAATGAAAAACCTTGGTAAGCCATACAAACCATCCGTAATCCGTAATACAAAATCGGATTACAGATGACAGAAGACTTGTAATTCTCATAATCGTGAAATCCTACAATCCCCCTTTCCATAGGTATACATAGTTTCCCCCGGAATCCTTGAAATCGGATCAAAAATAATTCTAACTGACATAATAAATCCGAATCAAATCACAATCCATCCGCGTCACATTTCCTCTGTTAAACATGAAAATATTCATAGGTTATATGTTATAAACGCGGATTTCAAAGTCGAGCAAACCCACCGACACACTCTCTTGAACCAAATACATAAATACAAATAAGAGTGGATTTTTTTATGCTACATATAGATACCTATCCGTAGTGCTGTGATATGATACAAAAGAAATAAATGGGCGAGCATCCTTTTCCTCAACTTAAACTCTCCACACACTCTATTCTCTATTTATTCTGAATTCTGAAGCATAATATCTGTATGTACACACACATCTGCATGGTATTTTGTATAGGTAGGTTCATTACTCATGCAGTCCACGAAAACTATAACCTATAACACAATATCAGTATCTCTATATCTCTATCTGCATTTACCCCGAGAGTTTGTACACAGTTTGAATCCCCATCCGGCATTCGAATAAGCAGAAAGAAAGAAAGAAGAAAAGTATCTCTCTCTAGTCCAGTGGAAAGTTTATTTTCTTCACAGTTGTTTTCTTCCACTGATATCATTTTAATTTGAAGAGAAACTCGTATGAGTTTCTGTTTTGGGTTTTTCATATATGAATGAACAATTTTTTAAGGATTCCTTTTTTTTTGCTTTGTTCATCCATCTCTCTCATAGAATATTTTGTACACGGCACACCGGTAAACCAGAAAGAGAAACAAAAATCCATGTACAAACTAAATACAGTTCAGATTTCGAATTCTATTTCTTCTTTTTTCTTCTTCTTTTCTTCTTATTCTTCTTCGTCTGTCTCATTTGGTATTTAGATCGTGATCGTCGTTTCCACGTTAGTATTTTGGTATTTTAGTATTCATGATACTCTGGATGAAAGAAGATTTTAAGTTCCGGATATTCGATGGTTGATCGTGTACATGTTCACGGGGAATTCCATTTGAGAGTCCTCAGAGTCACTGTCCTTTCCTTTCTCAAGATCCTCGACTCGACTCGACTTACCCCCATGATGTGAAATAGAAATAGAAATATATACAAATCCCACACATAATATTTTTTGTATTCTGAATGCAGTCACATAGAATTCTTAAGTGAATGCAAAATAATCGATTTCGGGATCCGTTTGATGACCCACCGACTCAAGGAAGTCCTTTTGATATATACAGCTTCTTCTTTTTCTATCCCAGACAGGATTAAAAGTCCATTTGCCCCTCAGCTAATTGAGCGTCTGAAATCCGGCATCGGAAATGCGTCTCGTTTCTTACTTAAATCATGTCGAGTGTCAAATGGAAAATGTCAAGGGGTTTGGGGGTTTTGTACGTAAATAGAAGGAGAAAAATAAGGAAATTCGTATTGATTCCGTATCCCTTTGATGAGAATCAATAAAATTGTGTATTGTGAAGGAGTTGGGGTAGAAAAGGTACAATGTACATACATACAAAATGGAAAAAGTTGCTGTTTCTTTTTTGGATTTAGATTTGGATGCGGATTTATGAGTCTATATAGATCTAGATCTAGAGTTTAGAGCTGGATCTGAATTCTGGATGGGAAGTTGAGGAGATGAAGAGAGAAAGTCAACGTCCACCTTTTTTCAAAAATGTGTAAGTAAATTGAGTTAACTTTATTTTACCTTCTCCCTTCAAGCTCAGAGTTTGCACAGTTGAACGGTCATTGCAAGTATGTATAAGTCTACCTTTAAGAGAATTGCTTCGTGGATTTAGACGTGAATTCCTCTCATGATATGAAGTTTACACTCTATTTGTCTACTTTTACTCTTCCTTCAATATCCAAGCTCTATACATATAACCGTTGACCGTAAAATACCCAGTATAGATTCGATAGATGATAAATGTTCCAATTGATTTTTAACGTACTTTTCTTTTCTTTCTTTTTTTCCAATGGAAGAAGACTTTCCCTGGAAATATCGGTTGGAGATCTATCGAGTATTGAGTAAGAGCAGAGTCGTTTTCTTTTTTTAAAAGCTTCACGTACATATCAAAGAGGAGACGTGCTATTAGTTCTTCACTCGCACTCAATATTGGAAAACGTCCATCGTTCAACCAGCCATCCTATAAAGACAAAAGCATCAGGAGCAGACATGTTCAAAGTACCACAAAAATCCCATATTATATGAATGCGGATTCTATATTCTATAAATAAAAATCAAAAAACGTTTCTTTCCAATGGGATTTTGACGGGAACTTTTATTCAATTACATTCACTCATTCTTTTTCTCATTTTCTCTTCATTTTCATAGCTTTTAAATTGGGCTCATTACGATTACGATATGGATCTTAAATGTCATTGACCTCTCAAGTGAACGGAATGGAACTTTTTCATTTCCAGCTCTGGCTTTAAAACGTAAATGCTTATAAGCACTTATAAAATAATTCAGGGAAGTTTTTGTACTTGTCCTTTCGTGTTTTCCGGTTCGTGTCCTCCTGTTTCTGTCTCTCTCTTTCTCTCCTTAATGTACGAGTAATGTGAGTGAGGAAAAAATAAGTAATAAAAACCCGCCCATTTGGGTGCATTCGAAAAACCTTTAGAGCAATTAAATTTCTGGATGGGTATTTATTTATAATAATCTGCAGATCGGAATTCGACTCAACGCCCATTGCTTTCAACAGTTGAAACGGCCAACACTCACAATACATACTACAAGTTTTGAATAGTGTAATGGATATGGGAGAGACATGCAGCTTATTTAAAAACACATTTGTGTGCATGGAAAAATGGGGAGAGAAGAGCTGAAAATGGAACAAAGGCTATGGCACATGGGGTCATGTCGGATATTGAAGTTTTTTTGTAAGTAGTACAATTGAATACAAACAACTTTTAAACGGGGAGTTTAAAAGTGATTTCCTTGTTTGACCTCTAATGAGGTCAAATATCGTCTATTAAGGTCGAAAACGAACGATAATCATTTGGCCCCAGACGCAGAATATGCGTATGCGCATCACGCATATTCTGCGTCCGGGGCCAAATGATTATCGTTCGTTTTCGACCTTAATAGACGATATGCTCTTAATTTTATGCTGAACAAACTTTGTTCAGTAAAGACCTAAATTCTAAACCGTTTGACCTCCAGAGGTCACAAGAGTTCAAAACTCAAGTAAGCCTTGAAAAAACAAGTAAAAACAAAAAATCCCTGTACACGGAGTGTCCAAACCAGGGAGCGGAGCGTAGCAGAAAAATCTGAAGGCATGGCCAAAAAAAATTCAGGCATGGCAGGGAAGTTTCTTCACATTGCTCGAAATCCAGGGTAAAAACGCCAAATTAGGGGTACAGAATTGTGATTAATACGATTTTGACATCGGATTCGGATTCCTCAAGATTTTGTACACCAGAATCGGCAGAGACAAAAAACAGTTTGAAAGTAGGTCATTAACTCGAAAAAACACCGAATTCGGGGTTCGAAATTCGGATTTCTGAAAGTTTGACTTCGGATTTGGATTCCCCATGAGTCTCTACCCCAGAATCCGTACAAACAAAAAACAGTTTGAAAGTAGGTCAAAAACACCGAATTCGGGCTTTCCTATTCGGACTTTTTAAAGTTTGACTTCCAATTCGGATTCCTCGTGATTTTTTATCCCAGAATCGTTTAAGAACAAAAAATACTAGTAAAACAGATCAGAAACCCCGAAAAAACCCGGATAAAACCGAAACTGGTATTCCGATTGTGCCCATCTCCGAACTCATCTGAATTATAAGTAATACAATCCCAATAAAAAAACCCCGAGTCGAAATCTCAATCGGTTCGAGAGCTATCGTCGAACAGACGGACGGACAGACAGACATTTCATTAGTGGAGCTCGCTCCCTTAAAAGTGTCACGATTTTACTTTGAGTAGTCTTCTTTATCAGTCTTTAGCAAAGTTCAAATTCCTCGTCAGCCAAAGAATCCGGACGAAACCGGAAATGGAAAATGGTGTCAATAAAAAATGACTACGACAATTAACTTAGCTTACATTAATGGAATTTGACTTCCTCAAAATTCTTCAAATAAATCCGAGTTTTATATGGGCTATTTTAAAAACCATTTTTCACGCTCAAATGTCTTTTCAACATTTTAATTTCCCACTTGAACATGAATTGCTTTGATAAGCTTTGACTCGCAATATGGAAATTAGAGAATTTTCAAATTTGGTCCAGCGGGATTTTCAAATTTATTAGTCAAATTAAACAGTACTTGTCATTTGCTTGGTCCTCAATTCGTCGAGTCAAATCGCCGAAAATTCCTTTCGGCATTATTCTTGTTTGGTTGTTTATCACGAGCGATATCATGGACTTGAATTTGTCAGTCGTCATCGTAAGTGAATGGTTTCCACATTGTTAACAGTCGAGTGGTCATGCCGATGGCAAGCTCTTCATCTGCACACAATTTCCTTGTCATTTTCCGATCTTTCAGTTGTTTCAAAAACGCGCGAATCATTTCCTCGGTTCTGTCTCGCATTAACAAATTGAATAAACAAATATCAAAGCCAGTTCAACGAAATGAAAGAAATTATCGAATAAAACTGGAATGAGTCGAGATAAATTCGTTTACATCCAGTTGAATCGCACTGTCTCTTCCATCTTGAAGAGATTGTTGGCATATTTGGCAATTTGGATCCTCCCGAGAGATTTCCGCGTGAATTCTCCATCATTCATATGGTAAAATACGGTAAAGAGCATGAAGAATATGAATTGGATAGTTTTTGTCTTCCATTTATCTTGCATTTTCCTCTGTTGGTATCGGCATTACAAAATTGGTTTACTTTAATTTCCACACCAAGTCAAAGTTACGATCTCGAATCAAATTCAAATGATTAAATTCTAGTGCGCGGTCCCACCAAAAAAGGATTTGTTTCCATCAAGTTAAGCGCCGTTTTGATTTGACTGATGCAATCGAATTTTCTAAGACGCTTCCAAAAGTCTGGGGATTTTGAAAACAAGGCAATGATATCTAGAAAGTTCAAAACGTCATTGATGCTTTGTCCAAATCATTGACTTTTTGAAAATTTAAATGCAGTAAGTAGACCTGCAAAATCATCGGTGAACAGAGCAATTCGTTCACAAATTTCTTCCCAACTCCGTGGAACGTCTTTCATCCACTTGTCCGCTTCGGCCTGTGTTAACATCTGGAACCGCCTTGGCAGGAATACACAGAGCTGCCGCGCAAACTTTTTGCTCCTTCCCAAAAGCAGAACTGTTTCATCCACTCCCCGTTTCCTTTCACAAGCGAAGAGCGCATCTAAAACAAAATACCATCCGTTTATTGAAAAGTATTGCCTATCAAAAAAACTAAGTTTGCCTTCACCTTTCAAGAGCAATAAAAAAGGGTTACCGTGTGTCCATCCATTGATTTGAATTTCGTCTGTGAGTGAGCAGTTCAGAGTGTATTCAAGTACACAAGTAAAAAACTGGACCCCGGTTACTCCCGTTAACACTTCAAACATCTCGTCCCGAAACTGTGACTGTGGTTAAAATTGTAAAAAGGTTTAAAAACAAGTCCAAAGTCATTTGAATATCGGAAGTTGGAGGGCATCTGATGACATCAGTTAGGAAAATCTGGTAAACTACTCGGAAAATCAAAACAATTAATGGATAACCTCATGGACACTCCAAAGAAATTGCCGAAAAGGAATATGTTCAGGGTCCAAAGGGTCATAGATGGGGAATTCCATGACATTCTCGACAAAAGTCTTCATTAAAATCCGGACTCTGTCCGGGTCATTTTCAAAAATATCACAGTATCGTTCTAGTAGTCGCCACCAGCCTTTCCCTTTGTAATTGGTTAACCATTTTATGTCTTTGTCCCGTGGGTCCTTCAAAAGAGACCGTTACTTGAATTGAATTACCTTTCTTGTGTTAAATGGCGGTTAGGCACCAATAGCCAAAACACAAAGAGCTCTCTGCTCAACATTTGAATCAGATTTCGGTACGCCCAAACTTGGGTGTAAAAATTAGTAATTACAGAATCTTGAATGAAATAAAAAGCCAAATAATACAGTTTGATCGGAAGAAAAGACATGTAAGAAGAAAAAAGCCACAATCAAACTATTTAGAGCAGCTTTTGAGACAAGAGCTACACAAGGAAAAACCCCCCGATATAAGATGACGAGGAAAACCTGATATAATCAAATTTTACAAATACGAAAACAATTGTAGTAAGCACAAAATGAAAGCAATCTGTTGACAAATCATTACTTGTCAGTGCGGATTGGTAAAAGACTAACTTCTCAGCAAATTCTTTTGTGTAGCCCGCCAGTCGAAGTCTGTTTATGAGTTGATGGTACTAACACAAAGTTTTCCCTTATTTCCAGGACGAGATTAAATAGAATAAAAGAAAAAGCGGTTGTAGAACAAAAATACTTGAGTCTCTCTGCGAGTGCGACTATATTGCATTTGTTCCAGAGCTCCGGACACCTTAATGAACTAGACGGCCCGAGTCTATTTCCATTTGCACGCGCAATGTTGTTGTACTTTTGATAATTATTACTAATATGAAAAAAGTCAAATCGATTTGTTTCAATTTTTGAAGTTTGAATTCATTTTGATGTGGGAAAAGTGGTCTTTGTGTTTGTATTGTCTCACCGTGGCTTTAACTCTTTTTATCGTGAGATTTCGGAGGGTGTGAGATGCTTCTGCGCGGAGCTCCTCATTCCACGGGAACCGACAGTATTGTTCAAACACCCATTTCCGGTAATCCTCGGAAGTAAATGTGAGGGTTTTTAGTTTATATATTTAGTATAATATTAATGATGATAATGCCAATGACCAATGTAAAGTCTAGGCTTTTATTTAGTAGATAGATTGTAACTCACACAAGTATTTATTTATTTAGTATAATTTTGGGGTTTGGGTGTAGCAATAATAGTAGAGAGACTCGACTTGTCTCCTCAACCTCCAACTCAAGACTAACTCTAAAACTAGATTTTACTTTTGGACTGGGGTTCTCACGACCCTTTCATAATCATATTCAACAAAGTCATGTAAATATAATTATTTACATGACTATACTATACTTTTAAAATGGATACATGTAACTATATTATATAACCTATGTCCTTATGTTATGTACTAAGTATCCCCTTCACAGTAACTTCGTACAAGGGATGAATTGGTGGAACCATATCGTGATTCACTACTAACTTACCTGGCAGGACATTTTCAAAACGTTTGTCAAACGCCATGCGAATCAATTTCATTTGGTGTAACACTTTTTTGGCACTTAAGGAACTGGATTTATTAGGGCAAACGCACAGACAAGTTTCCCGAAATGAAGCCATTTTTTCCTTTGTGTATTTACAAGAGTATACATATTATATACTCTTGCTCTGATCTTAATTGAACATTTTTTGTTTGTAAACCAATTCTCAACGGTTTTGACCGTTTTGACAACGACCAACGTTTTAAAAGAATAGGTAGGTAGGATTCCTACCTACCGTAGGAAAGTTAAGAAATTTGTATTTTTCACAAATTTAATCCGTGCTCTATCCTAAAATTTACCCATGACAACAATTAAAAGTCATAAGAAGAGCCGAAACCTTTGAAAGGGAATAAGATTTCTTGACTTGTAATAGCACAAATTATATTTGAACAAAATCTTTTAAAGAAGCAACATGTAAAAATTGGAGCCCCGCATTTGGTTACAGGTTTTTCGTAACAAACGTTTCCGAAAACATCGCATCTTGTGCATTTCAAGGATATCACAGAGAGCAGTAAACTATGGTAATACGAGCTTGGACGAGCTTGGACAGGAGTTGATTGATAAATACTCCACAACAGGCCGGAAACGGAAGTTGGATGTCCTGATGGCTGCGACCGCAGTGGGGGCCTGGGGATGTAAGTGAAGCTAGTTTTCGATTAGTCACAAATTACAATGACAAATTGGAAATGGGAAATGAAATGATTTATTTTGATGTCGCCAGGTTAGCAACTCAAGGTTCAGATTGGACGTCGGACACAGTATTAGAACGGAGGGCGGAAAAAACATGCTAACCGACAAATGTATTAAAAGCATCTGTGTACAATACAGGCTCAAAACTATGTGAGAGACAAAAATGTCTTCATTGCTTATAGATCGTTCGGCATTACTTTTAATTCCGTTAGTATTTATATAATTTGTAAAAGAAACAAAAAAGTAAATACATAATAATAATAATTTACTGAGAGAGCCTCCTTTAGTCTTAGATCTTGTTTGTTTTCTTCACAGTGAGACGAGAATTGTATTCGTCACACAAAATAACGGTGTCTTTGTCTAGTATTGTTTGTTAAAGATTAATAACTAAGCAATGCCACTAAAATTGATTCATTTAAATTAAATAAGGCAAGCAAACTTGTGTAATGGCAACGTTCTTCAGTATCGTAAGTTATTTCTTGAACAAATTCTCACACGCTTTCGCTGCCAGTCATTGGTTTTATTCATATTGTATAGTTCCAGAGTACCATATTCCTTTTATGATTCATCCACGAACTTTCGGTTTTCAAAATTCCAAACCAGTTTTGATTTTGAAAGTCTGAGCTACCATTTGTGAAATTTTGATTAAAATTCAACTATACTAGTCATAACACAATTTTGATTGTGGTTGTTCATTTTGGTATAAAAGCAAAATTTCTAATGATCTAATTTGATTATGCCAATTTCGTCTTCAGTTTTATAGCGATACCATATATTATCCTCATCCATCGACATTTTGTTTAAGCCACTATTTTATTTAAAAAATGTATAATTGTATAAGTATAAGTAAGTATATATATGAGTTAGACCGGCAGAAAAGTAGCCAGATGAGCAAAACCACTTTTTTGCATATTTATGGACAACAGAACATGG